>CM065702.1:7775180-7795180 GCA_017654935.2 Phymorhynchus buccinoides
TTTCAAGGCATTTTCGCTGGTCTCATTTATACTTACACTGGTTGTCATCCAACGCAAGACTGTTCGCGGATGATACTGCAGTCTACCGACTCATCTTCTCAGGGGAAGACCATGCCCATTTACAGCAAGACCTCCAGCACCTCGAGGAATGGGAGAAGAAATGGGACATGCAGTTTCACCCTGGGAAATATCAAACCTTGCCAGTCTCGCGAAGCAGGAAGCCCTCACATTTCTCCTACCAACTTCATGGTCACACCCTAGACACAGTACAGTCGACAAAGTACCTGGGCGTCACCCTCCAGGCAAACGGCAGCTGGGACATCCATCTGAGTGCCATCACAACTAAAGCCAGTCAGACGCTCGGCTTTCTCCGTCGCAACCTCAAGATCGCCTCCATTGAGCTGAGAGCAAAAGCCTACATTGCCTTTGTAAGACCGCTTCTTGAATACGCCTGCTCGGTGTGGGACCCCTCTACTCAGAAAAACATCGTCAGATTGGAGCTGATCCAACGGAGAGCAGCAAGATAATCAATACGAAATGAAGTCAATATGTAGAGGGCAAAAGGCTATAAAAAGCCTACAGAGCCTTATTTCTTATCATATCATATCAATACCGTAGTACAGCCAGCGTCACAGCAATGCTCCAGAGGCTTGACTGGAGCTCCCTGAAGCAACGCCGCCAGGTGACAAGACTCACCATGTTGTATAAAATACAAAATGACATGTTGAGTGTCAATAAGAACAGACTTGTCCCCCAACCAGAGTGGCAGCGCAGCGGACACACACTGCAATTCCTTGTCCCCCAATGTCGAACACAATACCGACAGAGTTCCTTTTCCCCACGTACCATCAGGGAGTGGAACATCCTACCTTCAGCAGCAGTTGAGGCCAGAACTCCAGAGAGCTTCGCGACTAGAGTCTGGGAGCATCTGACTGGAAAACCTCCTGCTGCGGCCGCCACGTCTGATGGCCCCACTCTGGGGTCATCAGACTAACAAGCACCAACAGCCTCCCCTCCCCTCCTCTCCCATCCCCCCTTTGGTCCTCCCTCTCTCCCCCACCCCCTCCTCCCCTCTTCCAACAACCCAACGGATCAACAGTTTCCTAGTTCTCTTATCTGGTTTAAATGTTTTATTTTCCAAATCAACATGAACAACAACTATGACATAACTGAAGCAACAACAAGCAGTTGTCTTATCTGTGCTCTCTCTGTTGTATTATTTCTTCTCAGGCCTTGAGCCTTTTCCTTCGATCAACTAGGCTGTGTTGGACTTATCAGTTGCTCAGAGCAAGGTGCATCATCAATCAAGCTGTATAAAACAATTTACACAGATAAAACACAGACAGATGACAACATACACATTGTAACTGTTAATGTAGTAATTCACAAGAAACTGTTCATAATAGTGTGAGGCTGCTGTCAGAAGAGTTCTGCCAGCTGTGGCTCTCAAAGTAAAATTCAACTTGATAAAGTAACACGTGTCTTTACATTATGTAATATCTGTCAGTTTTGTAAACCCATATAGTTTGTTGCAATTACAGTATTAAGCTAATTAATTCACTACCGAAGTCTATTTCGTACATTTAACTCAATCATGTTGTCATAAGGTAATTAGTGTTATGCAACAAAAATCTTGCATCGTGACAAGTGACATAAGTTCGTGTGAAGTTTATCAATTTGTTATATAATTGAAACTGGTATCGCTGTTTTGGCACTTTAAACAATAAAGTTGCCCAATCTCACTCTAAATCATGGTGTGGTCTTTGACTTGTGACAAAAAAGGTTTTGTGTGGATGTAAGAGACACAAACCCCCTTTTTTGTACCCAGTCAAAGAAGTGAGAGTCGTTTCCCTTGCTAAAACTCTTTTGTCTCATTTCCGGCAGTCAATGACGAAGCCCTTCCTAAATGGCACAACACATTTTTTCTTGGCAAAAATAGCCAGGTTTTACGAACCAAACGTTTTACCCGCCTTCCACCGCTTAATCTCCTCCAGGAGGCATTTCTGTATTGGGTGCATCTGACTAGAAGGTTTTTTCTCCGGGCACTCCGGTTTCTCATCCCTTGGTGCCAGGTGAGGGTCAGACATGCGTTGGCTGCATTAGGCAACAACCAACCCAACTTCCTCCTTGTCTATACTTCCTTCTGATAATTTATTTGGAATCGGCCAATAAATACGCATGTGTACGAAAATTAGCATATTTACACTATCTGGGTATTTCATTACTCAGTAACAGTTCCAAGTCTAACTGTACAACATGCATGAATGTGCAGCCCCTCACAGAACTGTAATTCTAGAAAAGAGTGTGTGTTTATCATTTTCTTTAAAATGTTCTTATACTCTGCTGCTTTGCTGAATTGTTTGCTTGATTTTTCATTGGATGGTATTAGATCTTGTCGTTGTATTCAGCATGGTTTATAAAAACATGAAAGTTTTTATTATTGGATGCAAAGTAACATTAATACAGCTAAATGTATGGTAAGATGTTACAAAACGTTGTTGGCACTTTTGAAATAAAAATATTTAATGTTTAATGCGCACGAGTGTAGTGGTCAGTCAGCCCCACACTCTTAAAATGAAATTCAACTTGATAAATAACACTTGTCTTTACATTATATAATATCTGTCAATTTTGTAAAGTCATATAGTTTGTTGCAATTACAGTATTAAGCTAATTAAATCATTACCTAAGTCTATTATCGTACATGTAACTCAATCATGTTGTCATAAGGTAATTAATGTTATGCAACAAAAATCTTACATCGTGACAAGTTATATACGTTTTGTGAATTTTATTAATTCGTTATATCATTGAAATTGGCATCGCTGTATATTTTTTTGCGATGATATGGTGAGGTGGTAAGGGTAAGGATAAGGGATAAGGAGGAGTTGATGAGGGATAAGGATCAGGATAAGGATTGGAGGGTGTTGATGGGCACACACACCATGCAGGCCAGGAACATAATAGGCGGAAACCAGACAGTTGTTTAGCTTTTGTTTATTTGGGTACTAGGAAAAGAACTAGGGAAGACAGTGCAGCGATTCCAGGTTTTCTGAGAATTTCTCTGTCATTTTCGATTTGCATTTTGCAGCAGTCTCTTGATAGATTCAATGCAATACAAGTACCACATGAGCACTTCTTGTGGCCCCAAAACACAGTTGTATGGGCTATTAGTGTGTAAATCTATCTTTTTAGGTATCACTTTGTGTCCGAAAAGGGATAAATTTCACAAAATAACCTACCCGTTGTCCAGTACGGCTGGAGGCCATGCTTGCGGTAGCAACGTCTGGAAAAAAGGACTACGCGTGACGTAGTTGGCATATTTCTGTGACGTCAACGGTTGGGGTTCCCTCTGCGGTTGTCGAAAATCGACGATCTATAACTCTCTAGTGTAATGACGTCGGTGCGACGTTTCGTCAAAAGTTAAGTTTGACGTAAAATAGATATTGTTAATACTAATGTATTACATCAAAGCGCTTTCTTACTATTGAAAGGCGAAAGGGAAACCTTGATAAAAAAAAAAAGGTTTCTAAGCAAGGAAGAGTGATGTAATTCAACAGAATAAATCGTTAGCTATAATATGAGAGATATCGGCAGTTTGAGGCCGTTATTGACAGACTAGTGGATTAAATTACAGAGCTATGATAAGCTTTTATTAATATGAAAATAAAAGAGGGGGTAGGCTAAAATATAAGTTTATTAACAAGTTTAGGATTTGAATTGAAAGCCGGCCTTCGTTTGAACGAAAGCGCGTGACCTGTCTGATTTGCATAAGGTCGCGTGACTAAAAAAGGAGACAACGCAATCGTGTTGTCTGCTGACACAGTATAGTAACAATAGATGTCAAAACTAGCGCACTTGCAATTGAGTCGTCTGCTCTGAAAAATTAGTGACCAGTAGACTATGCTCTGAAATATTAGTGACGAGTAGACTACTTTAGTTCACTCGGTCACATCTCCCTCCATCAAGAAGAATCCATCGTCCGCGATGGACATTACTATTATCTTATATTACCTATGATATGAGTCCAAAGTTAGAGGAGCATACTATAAATAATAACATGCAAGTAGACATGTAAGACAGGTGGCAATCATGTAAGTAGACATGAATATACTATGCAAGTATGCATAATAAGAGTATGCAATGCAACAGATAGTCATGCAAGATAGGCATGAGAATAATCATCAAATGACATGCAAGTAGACATGAAATTAATATGCAAGTAGGCATAAAGACAAATTTGGAAAGGTGAAAGTTTAGCTAGCACACACAAAGAAAACATTTAAAGTCAAAATAAGAACTGTTTTGTTCTTGTGTGTGTGTGAGTGTTCAAACTTCAAAGCACAGAATGGATGAGCCTTGAAAATCTGATGGCACATACAAAAATAAAGTCAATGCCTAACCTTGTTTACAAATGCCACACAAACTGACTGTGTTTAAACACTAGTGTCACTATTGAACAGTCTTAGTTATTGGTGGACTACACGCTGGGACCGTCGACATGGCGGTGGTGCTGTCTCAGCCTGAAGACCAGAAGGTCCCGGTATGGCTGGAGCCGGAGGCACAATAACTGTTTGTGGCCGCGGGAGCACCATATAGTCATCATCTGAGTCCAACTCGGACTCCACCCGTCTCAGCCGACACAGCACCCTAACTTGGAAGGTTGGCGAGGGGGCAACCCGAGCGTCACAGTATCTGACTGGAGATGGCTGCCGCTGCTCGCCCCACACAGCTGCAGCGAAAAACCCGGCGCGTTGAGCAGACGTGGAGGTGTTGGCAGGGTGATTGACCCTACTGCACCAGTCACAGTCAGCCAGGAACCGATCCAGGTCCTGGTACATCCCCGGCAAATACACTAGAGGTCGGAGAGTCTCCTTTGCATGTTGGTGTCCCTGGTGACCGGTGTGGTAGTGCAGTGAGGAGAGGATGCGGGGGCACAGCTTGTTGGGCAGAAGGAGCTGCTCACACAGCCCGCGTCGAGGATCCATCACCCGCCAGTGCAGGACACCTTTCCAGCACACAAGCCGATCGTGCTGCTTGACTAGCAGCTGCAGCTGCCAGTCGTCGGAGGGGTCAGGTGCCGACGGCCAGGAGGCAACTAGAGGACCAATGGAGGGGTCCTCCCACTGCAGACGCCGGAGCTCCTTCGGCGTCATCTGGGGATGATGGCGACAGCAGGGTGTGATGTGGCCACAGCGTTGATCTGCGGCTGCGGTGATCCACCCTGCTGATGGCGGACAGTGGCTGGGGACTGAGACCTGTCCTCAGCCCGTGGAGAGCCACCGCCAGCCTTCCGTCGTCGTCGTCTGCGCCGTCGTTTGGGGTGTGGAATCTGCCGCACATTGGCAGACCTGCAGTGGAGCCTCTGGTGGGTGCTGGAGCTGCTCCGATGATGGTGGTGGTCGCAGATACTGTCTCAGGGTGGCCACCTCAGCTGATAAGGTGGCCAGCTGAGACTGCACACAGTCGGCAGGGGCGGTGCTGTGCTGGGAGCGCACGTAGTGGTCATCAGCACCGCCTTCCCGCACACACCAGAGAGCTTCCTTTCGGGCCAACTCGAATGTGGTGTCTGGATGATTGCGGATGTGGCGTCAGACCTCACACCGAAGAGAAGCTGGCTGCAGGCCGCTGGCAAACACATCACGCAGGATGTCCGCCGGGAGAAGGCTAGCCTTGGCTGTGTTGATCTTCTCCCAGAGGCGCTGGAGGTCGCACGCATAGGCCCCGATGTCTTCGCCGTGACCCCGTCTCCTGGTGAAGAAGGCCGCGGCCAGACTCACAGCGTCGCGCTGCTCTCCCCAGCGTTCTTCAAAGATGGCGAAGATTTTCGCTAGGGAGTCCACCTCCGTCGCGGGCCGCCTGATGATCTGCTGGCGAGCCTGGCCTTGTAGGGCGGCGATCAGCCAGAGGGCAGCTGCTCTGTCATCCAGGGGCTGAAAGTGAAGCGCTAGCTTGGCCCCCTGGATGAAGTCGTCGACGGGTGTTGTGCTGCCCTCCTCACCGTAGAATTCCGGGAGACGGGGCATGTACATGTTGAGGTAAGGCATGGTGTCAACGTCGTGACGGACGGCAGTAGATCTGCTGCACTGTCTTCCTAGCTAACTGTCTGAGTTTCCCCTTGTTCCTGAAATACTGTTATCGCAGCGCCAGATATGGTGGGGTGGTAAGGATAAGGGATAAGGAGGAGTTGATGAGAGATCAGGATAAGGATTGGAGTGTGTTGATGGGCACACACACCATGCAGGCCAGGAACATATAGGGCGGAAACCAGACAGTTGTTTAGCTTTTGTTTATTTGGGTACTAGGAAATACTAGGAAAAGAACTAGGGAATACAGTGCAGCGATTACATCAGCTATGAGCAGAGGTCAGTGCTCCAACATTGTAGGCGCAGCACAGTTTGAGTTAGGCAAACACACATCACACAGAGTGAGTGGCGGGTATAGGCTCTCGCCTATCTACACTTCTTGTCAACTGACGCACACTGACCAGCCGCGAGAGAGAAAAGTAGAGATTTAATGCCCTCTGGGCCAAAAGTCCCTTTGAGGCATTTGAAATGATGAAGATGCTTAACGGAAAGGAAGACTTTAGTAAAGATACAGATGTTTTTTTAATTTATACAGATTTTGAAGGAAATTTAAAGTAGGAGTACAGATGTTTAATTTATAGAAAATTTTTGAAAGAAATTTTGAAGAATAAGCTACGTTTTTTTTAATAAAAAGTCTGATTAATTTTTTTTTAAATGTAGCTATATGGAACCACTACTATTTTATGTGACCAGCATTATGGAGAACCGAGGCCATACCAATCAATACAAGACAGCACAAATTCTTATCAAAGACATCGGCTATCCAATGGTGTGTGCCTTTGGGTTGTTTGGCAATGTGGCGACAATGCTGATCATGCTTCGCCTTCCTTCATCCACGTCCAGTGTGTTCTTCATCGTTCTGGCCGTGTCTGACCAGGTGATTCTGCTGGCGCCTTTGCAGTACTTCTTGAAGTACATGTTTGGTATCATACGCTTAATGCATCAAGGCAACTGGCAGTGCAAGTTCTTCATACTTCTGAATCGCATGACCTCACCGCTGTCGTCCTGGATGCTTGTTGCACTCACATTGATCAGAGCCGCTTCTGTGCTGTGGCCACTTCGTGTCAATGCTGTGTGGACGAAGGTCAAGTCAAGATTCAGCGCTACGTTAGTGGTCATCTTCATCATTACGGTAAATTGTCACTACCTGTTTGCATACAGCTATAATGTTCATGGCATGAGGTGCTATTTCGCTGCATCAGGCAGTTTTCGATGGTTCGTGTTGGCAGTATTTAACAGACTACGCCCTGTACTTAACAGTTTCTTGCCTTTCAGTGTGTTAACTCTCGGCAATGGCGTTCTGTTGCGGACACTGGTCAGATCTGTCAGAACAAATAAAAGCCTTTCTGCACAACAAACCAGCCAGGATTCCAGAAAACAGAAAGTGTCTTCCCTGACTGTCACCTTGATTGCTGCTAGTGTTAGTTTTTTCCTCCTGACAACGCCACTCGGTGTATATCAAGTGTTGCTCTTTTACTTTTACAAGAACACAGACCCCATGACGAAAGCGCAATATAAGGTATATGCTGCTTCCAGTTATGTACTGTTCTACCTGAACAATGCTGTCAATTTCTACTTGTACTGTTTAACAGGCAGCAAGTTCAGAGCAGAGTTTCTGAAGATTGTTGTAGAGTTTTACAGTATATTCGTTAAAACCCGGAAGGTGAGTTCTAAACAGACGTGATTAGGAATTCGTGGTGCATCAGAATTCAAACAAGTATAGTAAAGGAGAGTGTGGGTACGGATCTGGAACGAATATTTGCATTTTTTTTTACCAAGCGGCTGCGTTTGGACTTAATTGCAAGATGATATGTTGTATTAAATTAAGATAAAGTGTTCCGTTGAAGTGTTTGATGGTCAGCTTGAAATCCAGGACCTTTTTTTCAAAGATCACTTTAAGCATTGAGCTTAACGTTTTGCACGATATGGGAGTTTCACTTGTGCATTTTTTGATTGCCTGTGATATTGTAACATTTGGTGGACATTTACTTCGCGGGTTTCTTCTTTACCTCAGAAGCCAGTTATGAAACTGGCAAGATTGATGAGAGAGTATTTACTCAGTTTGTCTATAAAACGCCATCAAAGAATCGACGGAAGAAAAAAAAAGAGAGGTTAAAGTAGAAAATCCCTAAAATACGGACAGAATTTCAGCAAACTGTTACTTATTATTGATAGTGTTTTAACTAAGCAATATTTTTTTTAACTCAAACAAAACAGACTTTTCCCCTGCAGAAAGAAGCAATCTACTGCTACAGTTAATGTAATAAGATTGATTCATCGAAGTTAAATGTTGTACCAAGTAGAATAAAAATTGAAATGATAAGGAATTATTTTAACGTTAATATGTCATCTTTTATCTTACGTGTAGCAAATCATTATTCTGCATTGAAAGAGCCCCCCCCCCCCCCCCCCCCCCCCCCCACCAAAAAAAAAAAAAAAAGCCTGAAAAAAATGAAAATCGGACTACTGTCTTGTTGCAAAGTTATGGAGATTTAACAGTTAACAACCCGAACAAATAACAAAAATTAAAAAAAACACCTTTGAGGCAGAAAGGGTTGTTTTTACACTTTTATATTTCTAAGTGCAGCTGTAGAGAATGAGCCACTGTTTTATAATACAGTAATTATGTTAAGCTCTGAAAATTAATTATTTGAACCCCTTCCACCTAAATTTGACCCTAGGTGGTACATGAGCCAGAGATAAAGCGACTCATTTGTTTTAAATTTTGTGTTGACTCAATCATCAACAAAGACTTGAAAATATTTAGATGACCACTAGGACCAATCGTAGACACATGAAACACAAGACATTCAGGTATGTATCATACGAAACGTCTGTATGTTGAGCCTCAATAAAAGTACTAAAATACTACCTGGATGTCTTGTGTTTCATGTATCAACAAAGACTTGATATAATGTGATACAGCGTTTAGATGGATCAGATATATTTCATTTCCCTTTCTTTTCTTTGTTGTATAAGCCTCAATGATGTTATATTGTTACATGTCTTTGGACTTGGGTACTACATCACAGACAATTTTGAGTGGGGTTACATGGGTCCCCCCCCCCCCCTCCCTCTCACATACAAAAGAAAGAAAGAAAATAAGAAAAAGAGGGAGAAATGTAGTTCTATGACATAGTCCTAGCTTATTCTCCCAGGAAAAGACTTCATTGCTCTTTTACGTTCAAATTATCGTCAGCTTCTGGGGGTCAAAGTAGTAAATGCCCCCCCCCCCAACCCACCCCCCACCCACACCTCCCTGCTGATGGGATTCGAACCCAAGATCTCCCAGCCACTAGTCCGCGACACTAGAGAGTTATAGATGTCGCCAGTACTACGTCAGCGCCAGCAGGTGCGCGAAGAAGTCGTGACGTCATGGGTTGCCGATGTACAAAGTTGTAAAGATTTGTTCACGTAGGTCCGCAGTACGCGTAAACAAGGGAAGTAACTCATTGTAACTCATTGTGATAAATACGCGAGTTTTAACTCCCTTTCGTGTGTGTGTGTGTGTGTGTGTGTGTGTGTGTGTGTGTGTGTGTGTGTGAGAGAGAGAGAGAGAGAGAGAGAGAGAGAGAGAGAGAGAGAGAGAGAGAGAGAGAGTGTTTACAAGTGTGTGTGTGCCTGCACATACATTCATAACACTATTTATACAGTGAATGTGTGTGTCTATGCATGCGCACATTTTGTTTTCATATTCTGATCTATAAAGCAAAACAAAATCTAAACATCAAAAGAAAGGGCACATCAAGAGGCCGTGAGGCTTAGAATTCCCTAAGAGTCTGACCTTTCTTTCCGTACAGTCACTTTTGACTATTATGTCGCTGTAAAACTTTAGGGAAGATCTGCGCGAAACAGACATGACCTGATCAATAAATCTGCAGTATTCATCGACGAAACAGCAAAAGTAGGCCAAGCATTCCAGGTTTTCTGAGAATTTCTCTGCCATTTTCGATTTTCATGTTGCAGCAGTCTCTTGATAGATTCAATGCAATACAAGTACCACATGAGCACTTCTTGTGGCCCCCAAACAGTGTGTAAATCTATCTTTTTAGGTATCACTTTGTGTCCGAAAAGGGCTAAATTTCACAAAATAACCTACCCGTTGTCCAGTACGGCTGGAGGCCATGCTTGCGGTAGCAACGTCTGGAAAAAGGGACTACGCGTGACGTAGTTGGCATATTTCTGTGACGTCACCGGTTGGGGTTCCCTCTGCGGTTGTCGAAAATCGACGATCTATAACTCTCTACTACCACCCACTGTGCCACGGCGGCTGGCTCTTTGAGTTACTGAGAAAAGCAAACCCTTCTGACCTCTGCACATCAGGCTTTCGTCCTGTTTTTATATTTCTAAATAATTTGGAAGCTCGTTTTCACAGCTAAAATGATCTCCATCATCCACATACATAATGTAGACACGAACAGCCGTTCCTTCACACCTAGTTTTATTCAGCTGGACATCAACAGCTGAATAGCAGGATGCGGATGGGCCACTGTGCTTGCGTGTCTTGTGGTGTACACTCATTTCGGACCAAATTCATTTTGGCCCACGGTAATTTTGGTCATTTCGGCCCAAGGCGATAGTCATTTTGGCCGAAGCTATAGTCATTTCGACCCAAGGCAAGTCATTTCGGCCCAATGCTTTAGTCATTTCGGCCCGAAGCAACAGTCATTTCGGCCTAAGGCTATAATCATTTCGTCCGAAAGCTAATAATTGTTTATTATTATCGTCATCTCGTCCCAGGCTATAGTCATTTCGGACCAAGGCAATAGTCATTTTGGCCCAAGGCTATAGTCATTTTGGCCCAAGGCAATAGTCATCTCGGCCCACACCAATAGTCATCTCGGCCCACACCAATAGTCATCTCGGCCCTCACCAATAGTCATCTCGGTCCCTCACCAATAGTCATCTAGGCCCTCACCAATAGTCATCTGGGCCCACACCCATCTCGGCCCTCACCAATAGTCATCACCAATAGTCATCTCGGCCCTCACCAATAGTCATCTCGGCCCTCACCAATAGTCATCTCGGCCCTCACCAATAGTCATCTCGGCCCTCACCAATAGTCATCTCGGCCCACACCAATAGTCATCTCGGCCCTCACCAATAGTCATATGTCCCTCACCAATAGTCATCTAGGCCCACACCAATAGTCATCTCGGCCCACACCAATAGTCATCTCGGCCCACACCAATAGTCATCTCGGCCCACACCAATAGTCATCTCGGCCCACACCAATAGTCATCTCGGCCCACACCAATAGTCATCTCGGCCCACACCAATAGTCATCTCGGCCCACACCAATAGTCATCTCGGCCCACACCAATAGTCATCTCGGCCCACACCAATAGTCATCTCGGCCCACACCAATAGTCATCTCGGCCCACACCAATAGTCATCTCGGCCCACACCAATAGTCATCTCGGCCCACACCAATAGTCATCTCGGCCCACACCAATAGTCATCTCGGCCCACACCAATAGTCATCTCGGCCCACACCAATAGTCATCTCGGCCCACACCAATAGTCATCTCGGCCCACACCAATAGTCATCTCGGCCCACACCAATAGTCATCTCGGCCCACACCAATAGTCATCTCGGCCCACACCAATAGTCATCTCGGCCCACACCAATAGTCATCTCGGCCCACACCAATAGTCATCTCGGCCCACACCAATAGTCATCTCGGCCCACACCAATAGTCATCTCGGCCCACACCAATAGTCATCTCGGCCCACACCAATAGTCATCTCGGCCCACACCAATAGTCATCTCGGCCCACACCAATAGTCATCTCGGCCCACACCAATAGTCATCTCGGCCCTCACCAATAGTCATCTCGGCCCTCACCAATAGTCATCTCGGCCCACACCAATAGTCATCTCGGCCCTCACCAATAGTCATCTCGGCCTTCACCAATAGTCATCTCGGCCCACACCAATAGTCATCTCGGCCCACACCAATAGTCATCTCGGCCCACACCAATAGTCATCTCGGCCCACACCAATAGTCATCTCGGCCCTCACCAATAGTCATCTCGGCCCTCACCAATAGTCATCTCGGCCCTCACCAATAGTCATCTCGGCCCTCACCAATAGTCATCTCGGCCCTCACCAATAGTCATCTCGGCCCTACACCAATAGTCATCTCGTCCAATCATGTTAGCAGTTGTACTTTATGCCACGTGCCAGTTTTGCTGTCGTTGTCGTTGTTGTTGTAGTTGTCGTTGTTATTTGCTTGTTGTTTTTAACGTGGTCACCTCAAACATTGTAGGCTTATTATACATTGAAGATGTGAACAAAATCCAAATGAAAAGCGGAAGCCGTATTTAAAAATCACAGTGCATCAGCAACACACAATAACAAAAATATTGTTTTTTGGGGGTGGGGTAACAATATGCGTATTGTCAATAAAGTAAAAAATAAGTTATTTCTTAATCGTGTCCTGTCAGATTGTGTGCTATGCTTTATCGAGGAAAGATTAACCCTTTCACCGCCTAAGTCGCATTTTAGCACCACAGTGATTGAACACCTATGTCACTAAAAGGCATCAAATTGGGGTCTATTATCCAAAGACCCTATTGTCTTAGTTTGGGGAAGTAAGGGTAGACCTTATTTTATATATGTCACAGAAGAATCCCCAATACTGCAGATGGATGTCTTTGTTCTCTACCCAGGTAAATTTAATGGAAATATTTGGCTGAAATATGGCTGGCGGGGAAAGGGTTAAGTAGTGGGGCTTTTGTGGAATACGTTTTACCCCGTTCTTCTTCTTAAAAAAAAAAAATTACAGACACATCCTCATATTCATTTATAAATTAATCTGTCTTCCAAAACTGTGTGATTTTGCTTATAAAATAAAAAAAATAAAAAATAAAAAAATAAAAAAAACGCTGAGAGAGTCGTGTAGGTTTTTCACGTGCATCATCACACGTTTGTATGGGAATCAATATTGAAATGTAAGAATCTTAAGGTCTTTATATCACGTAGTTTCGATTTGATTCATTTTCGTTTTTGAACCATACCTTTTGTTAAGGTTTATCATTTTCGTGTTTGTAAAATATCGGATCAGATGAAATCCTTAAAAGGGGTACTCTGACGGATGAGTTTTTTTGGCAAGAAACACGTCGAGATCACCAGGAAAACACCCTTTACAGAGATCGCAACACTCACTTTGCTCTGGTTTCCTAGAAATCAAACCGT
Organism: Phymorhynchus buccinoides; assembly: GCA_017654935.2. Lineage (NCBI taxonomy): Eukaryota > Metazoa > Mollusca > Gastropoda > Neogastropoda > Raphitomidae > Phymorhynchus > Phymorhynchus buccinoides. The sequence goes on from CM065702.1 coordinate 7,788,467, forward strand.
CAAATCGGCGATTCCTCCTTGGCGGAGGTGCTGGCAGTCAAATTATTTCAGTGAAAGAGAAGGCACGTGCCTTCTCTATTCTAATGGCCGCCTGCGTTTAGAGCAAATCGTTTGCACGAAATTTTCGCAATACAAGCTTTTTTTTCTTTTCTTTTTTAAGAAGTTTCGCTCGCAACAAAGGAAAGAGATCCATTTTGTTTTACTGCACTGCAAAAAAAAGAAAAAGCTTCAACCACAATGAGTGTCCTCCACCCACCCCATCCAAAATGGCTTCTCTCCCCGGCATCTCCGCCAAGGAGGAATCGTCGTTTTGACGGTTTGATTTCTAGGAAACCAGAGCAAAGTGAGTGTTCTGATCCTTGAAAAGGCTGTCTTTCTGGTGATCTCGACGCATTTCTTTCAAAAATTCGTCCGTCAGGGTGCCCCTTTAAACAGAACTGTACGTTCGTGATTCGCTCGCTGTCTTTAATTTAACGTGATCGACACTGAGCTGACACGGATCACACAGACAGAATCAGTCCACACTGAGCTGATATGGATCACACAGACATAATTAGTTTATAGCGAGCTGACATGGATCACACAGACAGAATCAGTCCACACTGAGCTGACATGGATCACACAGACAGAATCAGTCCACACTGAGCTGACATGGATCACACAGACATAATTAGTTTATAGCGAGCTGACATGGATCACACAGACAGAATCAGTCCACACTGAGCTGATATGGATCACACAGACCATAGCGAGCTGACATGGATCACACAGACAGAATCAGTCCACACTGAGCTGACATGGATCACACAGACAGAATCAGTCCACACTTGACATGGATGACAGAACTCCACACTGAGCTGATATGGATCACACAGGAATCAGTCCACACTGGCTGACATTGTTCACACAGACATAATCTCTGTAAACCCATCTGTTGCAGTTATTAAGTTTTCTGGTGACACTACTAATGGCGATAAGGCAGGGTACAGGGATGAAGTTGAAAAGATGGTTGACTGGTGTGCCACTAACAATCTTGAGCTCAATGTTTCCAAAACTAAAGAAATGATAGTTGATTTCAGGAAAAAGAAAACTCCTCTCCCAGCGTTATCTGTTAAAGGTCAGGTAGTTGAGCAAGTAGAATCATTTAAATTCCTAGGTGTGCACATTTCAAATACATTAAGCTGGGAAGTCAACATCACATCATCCTGCAAAAAACACAGCAGAGACTATATTTTCTAAGACAGCTCAAGAAATTTAGGATAAGTAGGCCTACAGCAGTCTTGACACAGTTCTATCGATCTGTCATCGAAAGCATACTCAGTTTTTCAATATCTGTCTGGTATGGATCAGCTTCAGTTAAAGATAAAAGGAAACTCCATCAAGTCGTCAAGACATCCTCAAAAATCATAGGTCACAAACTGCCATCCCTAGATAACATCTATAGTGTGCGCATAAGACGCAAAGCTAAATCCATCATATCTGATTGCACACACCCAGCCAACCATCTGTTTCAATCACTCCCTTCTGGTAAATGGTTCTGCTCTTTTAAGTGCAAATCTAACCGCCTGAAGAACAGCTTTTACCCCTCTGCTGTCAGAGCCATCAATACTCAGTAGGCTCACCACCCTAGGGGTATTTTTGTATCCTATTTTGCTTAGACTTGTGTTAATCGGTGTGTCTGCATGCTCGCGGTCTTGTGTGTGAGTGTTTGCGAGTGCGTGTGTGAGGAGGTGGGACATGTGTTGGTATAAATGTGTATGCACGTGTGTGTTGGTGTATGTGTAGGTGTGCGTCTGCGAGAAAAAAAGAATCTGAGAGAGAGAGAGAGACTGATACACGATAATGTAATTTAAAAAAAAAATATTTTTTTAAAATATATTTTTCATTGGTTGTCCATTCGTTGTTGTTGGATTGTCTTGTGCAAAACCAAAACGATTTCCTTTGTATTACGATGCATTGGCTGATTAAAGAATCTTGAATCAGTCCACACTGAGCTGACATGGATCGCACAGACAGAATCAGTCCACACTGACCTGACATGGATCACACAGACAGAATCAGTCCACACTGAGCTGACATGGATCACACAGACAGAATCAGTCCACACTGAGCTGACATGGATCACACAGACAGAATCAGTCCACACTGAGCTGACATGGATCACACAGACAGAATCAGTCCACACTGAGCTGACATGGATCACACAGACAGAATCAGTCCACACTGAGCTGACATGGATCACACAGACAGAATCAGTCCACACTGAGCTGACATGGATCACACAGACAGAATCAGTCCACACTGAGCTGACATGGATCACACAGACAGAATCAGTCTTCACTGAGCTGACATGGATCACTCAGACAGAATCAGTCCACACTGTGATCACTCAGACAGAACAATTGCCGAATCTACCTCGGAAAACACGAAGAATGCCGAACCTGTGTTTCATAACTTCACACACACTCTCTCTCTCCAATCTACAACAAAGGTAAACTCTCTCTCTCTCTCTCTCTCTCTCTCTCTCTCTCTCTCTCTCTCTCTCTCTCTCTCTCTCTCTCTCTCTCTCTCTCTCTCTCTCTCTCTCTCTCTCTCTCTCTCTCTCTCTCTCTCTCTCTCTCTCTCTCTCTCTCTCTCAATCTCTCTCTCTCGACCCCTTTAGGAGATTGTCAATCGTAACCCCTTTAGGAGATTGTCATCGAACCGTAATAATAAAATTTCGTTCGTTCGTTCTCTCTCTCCTCTCCTCACTCTCGCACAACGACAACAGTGCTAATAAAGTTTGTCACTAAGTCACTCAAAATTTGCTCAAATCAATACATTGCTTCCAGTATTGCATGCTTATTCTTTAGTATGTGGTACGGGGAACTCTCGTACATTCACAGACAGCAGATATGTTCTATCAATGTAACATTAACTACATTATCTTTGCATTTCAAACATTTTATTTCTCGACCCGTGCGGAGCACGGGTGTAACTAGTCTCATAATATTTGCCGTTTATTATTAGTGTACGAACTTTAACACGTCTGCAAACCCTATTGATAATGGCGTAAAGGATCCGCTTCAATTGTTTTTAACCCCTTGACTGCCAGAGAAAAAGAAAGAAAAATTCATTGGGCAAATCATGACATGAAAAAGACAACTGATAGAGCCAATCTGAGAAAATGGTCTGGGGATATTACTCTGTTGATTGTGTTAGAGCAAAGGCCAGCATATCAGGGTTATTCCTCTTCATCTGATGACATCATCAGTGATGTCATCAGGTCAGTACGTAGTACGTTGGTGGCAGTCAAGGGGTTAAAGAAATAGATAATTATGCAAAAACCTTTAAAAATGTAATAAACTATTCATAAACTATGTTTTCCCCCGTGGGGATACCGGGGGGTCTTTTGTATAAATAGTCCCCCACCTTCTGGAAGTTCTGTGCTTGTAACTTCCTCTAATCTGCCACTCTCTTTGACTCTGCCTTTTCCCTTTGCTTTCTGTCATCTTACTATCTTTCTGCCTTACTGTGACATTCTCCTGCCTTGTTTTTTTCACGAAACACTTTCAAAAACATTTCCTCCTCCAGCCGAAGTCGGACTTGCTGGGCCTGACTATTTCTTAGTTAGGCGCATAACGACAGCATGACGCATCTGCGCTCATAATTGATAGGAAACGGTCTGAGCGATCGAAGAAGAAGAAATAAACTATGTTCAAGGTCAGATGACAATCTCCTAAAGGGGCCAACACACCGCATACGATTGAATCCAACTGCGATCCGACTGTGACATGATTCTCGTGAAATTCTACTGTCTAGATGAATCTGATGGAATCCTACCAGTTTTGTTCACTACATTTGTAGTTCCCCGTAGTACACGAATCTAATGAAAAGAATATCTGTATTTTTTTGTATCAGACATTTAATGAGATTCGTGTAGATTGGGGTCTACACGGGTCTAGTGAACGAAAATAGCAGAATTATTCTTTAGACAGGTATTTCACGAGAATCATGCCTCACAGGTATATCGTCACAATCGGATGGCAGTTGGATTGAGTCGAAAGCGGTGTGTCCGGCCCCTTAAATGTGCACCCAGACGGATGAGTTTTTGCAAGGAACACGTCGAGATCACCAGAAAGACAGCCTTTTCAAGGATCGGAACACTCGCTTTGCTCTGGTTTCCTAGAAATCAAACCGTCAAAACGGCGATTACTCCTTGGCGGAGATGCCGGAGAGATAAGCCATTTTGGATGGGGTGGGTGGGGGCCAAATCCATTGTGGTTGAAGCTTTTTCTTTTTTGTAGTGCAGTAAAAAAAAATTGAAGCTATTTCCTTTGTTGTGAGCGAAATTGCTTTTTTATAAACTGCATTCAAAAAAATAAAATATAAATAAAAAGGCTTGTATTGCGAAAACATCGTGCAAACAACTTGGTCGCCATTACGAAAGAGACGGCACACGCCTTCTCCTTCAGTGAAATAATTTGACTTCCAGCACCTCCGCCAATGATGAATCGTCGATTTGACGGTTTGATTTCTAGGAAACCAGAGCTAAAAGTGAGTGTTGCGATCTCTGTGAATGGTGTTTTCATGGTGATCTCGATGTGTTTCTTGCAAAAACTCATCCGTCATGGTGCCCCTTTAAGTTAACGCATCGCAGCCTTGATGTTACGTCGGTAGTAGCGCACTCGTCACAACCTTTTAGAAATGCATAAAGAAGGAACGCTTCTTTGCAGGGTTCCCTCTGTAAGAGTAAGCCTCATTGATGGCTTTATGGCGGACACCTACACGCTGTGCCAGAATGCCGGTGATGTAGACGTCTTCCAGCCAGAGGAAGGGCGTGCTGAGAGAGGCCCGGTACAGCAGAGGGACCAGATCCCCGCTCATTATGTAGCCCATGCCTTGACAGAAGGGAGGCCAACGCGTGCTGCTATCCTGCTCATGGGAGACGTACCATTTGCTACCTTTATTTCTACTGGGTTTCCCACCCGTGAACAGGTTACACACCATCAAGCGACGGTTTTCGTGCTGAGAGTCCACAACGTCGTGGATGAACGTCACCACGGCCGAAACGTTCATCACTACATCGTCGTCCGTTTTCACAACGTAGGCGGCTTGGGAACAGAAGGCGGAGACCCACCTGAGCGCAGCCAGGCCTTTGTAGGTCAGATTGTGGTAGGTGTCGAGGAAGTCCTCCTGCACGATGTCGTTGAAGACCAGGCTCTCGTTTCGTACTTTCTCCATGATGTAGGGTTCGGGAACCTCGCCCAGAACGAAGATCAGAGTGACGTTGTGGCTCTGAAGGACGCGTTTTGTCCCCCACGTGCGGCGGATAAACCGGCGTCTCTTTAGGTTCGCCAGTGCTGAGTACACGTACACCAACACGCGTGTATCTTTGTCACAAGCGTGGAGAGGTTTCTGGAGATAGCGGAACGGTTGTGGATTGACAACATTCTCTGGGGATATACTTATGTCCCTCGCAGACACCACAGCCGTTTCGCTGGGAGAGATTTCTTTCGAAGTCTTCACATCGGAGACCATTGCAGTTTGAAGAGGGCGAGAACTGGGTGTGTTGGCCTGGGAGTGGTATTTGAGGGCTGTGAAAAGGACAATGGTGACTAAGATGCTGAGGATTAACAGGGACACCATACGTAGACTGTAGCGAAGTCGGAAAGACGGAACGGAAAGGGCAAAGTATTTGGAAGGCATTCTGCGGTTCAGCGTTGTTTCACCTGCAACAATTAGTAAGGAATCTGCGTTTCATAGTTTTCCAGCAACAGTCATCAAAAGATGATACAAAACAATCATGTTTGTGGAAATGCTTCAGATCTCCACTGTATTCGAATTTGTTGTTCAGAGATGCTCACTTGGTGTCAATTGTAAGGTGTGCAAATAATGTAAGTGGTGCTCAATGCAGATGGTCCTCGCCTACAGGCATCCTTACGTTACTGCTCTCTGCAACACGGGTGAATGGCGCAGTTCGTTAAACCCTTTGTTCATTGTTCTCTCTCTCTCTCTCTCTCTCTCTCTCTCTCTCTCTCTCTCTCTCTCTCTCTCTCTCTCTCTCTCTCTCTCTCTCTCTCTCTCTCTCTCTCTCTCTCTCTCACACACACACACACACACACACACACACACACACACACACACACACACTCTCTCTCTCTCTCTCTCTCTCTCTCTCTCTCTGTGTCTCTCACTATCCCCTCCCTCTCTCCTCTCTCTCTCTTTGTCTGTCTCTGCACCCCCATCTCTCTCTCTCGCCCCCCCCCCCCCTGTACCATTATGACATGGGCAGAAAGGCCTACTCATGATTCGTTCGTTTGTTCTCTCTCCCTCCTCTCTCTCTCTCTCTGTCTGTCTCTGCACCCCCCACCCATCTCTCTCTCTCCCCCCCCCCCCCCCCCTGTACCATTATGACATGGGCAGAAAGGCCTACTCATGATTCGTTCGTTCGTTCTCTCTCTCTCTCTCTCTCTCTCTCTCTCTCTCTCTCTCTCTCTCTCTCTCTCTCTCTCTCTCTCTCTCTCTCTCTCTCTCTCTCTCTCTCTCTCTCATATTAGTCCTTTCTACTTGCTTGACTTGGTGTTTTGTTCTTCATATTTTTGTTCGTTTAATGCATGGTGTGGATGTGTGAGAGAGGGCATGATGCAAAGAAGCTTTTGTAGCTTGTCCATTTTACCCTCAATAAAACATTCGTAGTAGTAGTAGTAGTAGTAGTAGTAGTAGTAGTAGTAG
>CM065702.1:7797680-7950180 GCA_017654935.2 Phymorhynchus buccinoides
GGGTTCGAATCGCGGCCTCGCCCTTTCTTTCTACTTTCGAACTGAACTGAACGTCCAGTCCTTCGGATGGGGACTTAAAGCTAGTCTGACCCGTGCGCTGTACGCACGTAACAATCACACGGCATTTGAAAGTCGGTAAGAGCAGGGAGAAATCCCGCTGCCTGGTATGGCCAAATTGATAGCTAGGTTTTCCAAGTGTGCCCACACCCCCTCCTCACCCTGTGTTCCCTCGACAAACATTTTACCGCCATGTTTGTGGGTCTTCATAAAGATGCACAGCTGTACCCAGGGCGGTCAGAGATATTGTGACAGTTAAACCGTTTCTTATCAAGGAACTTTTTTTTCTTATTTTCCTGGAACTGTTTGCCGTTTTCTAAACCAATTCAATTCAAATAACTTTCTTAATTCCTGAGGAAATTAAGATGCACAGACGCAGGCTTCATAAACTATATAAATAAACATGCACAGTATATATATACATCCGATGGCGCGGAAAGAGTGCAATACACGATAATATTATCATCAAGCAATTAAAAAGGGAAAGAAGTAAATTAATGCAAGTGTCTCTCCGTGGGGATACCGGGGGGTCTTTCGTAAAAAATAGTTCCCCCACCTTCTGGAAGTTCTGTGCTTGTAACTTCTTCTAATCTGCCACCCTCTTCGACTCTGCCTTTTCCCTTTGCTTTCTATCATCTACTATCTTTCTGACTTATTAGCCCATTCTCCTGCCTTTTTCAAAAAAATCTTCCAAATAATTGTTCTCCTTTGAGCTCCTCCGAAATCGGAATGCGTCGGCTGTACGCAGCGGGGAGACCAGTTAAAACTGAAAACCGGACACATACGTACCTTACCCATTATGGCCATATGGTCTGGGAACGCAGAAGAAGAAGAAGAAGAAGAAGAATGTAAGTGTAAAACATAAACGCCTCCACACTCGCACCCCCCTCCCCACTCCCCTCCCCCAGCCCCCCACCCTCCCCCACCCCACCACACCCACAAACCGCACCAAATAACCATCAAAAAACTGACACAAGCAAACCATTTGTAAATAAAACAAAAACAAAGCAAATAAACAAACAAATAACTGCCTCTTACATAAACAAAACAACCCCAATCCTTTTTAACATACATTTTGCGTTATAAAATACTACAATAAATCGCTTACCTGTGATTTAACGGAAGGCTTTAACATTCGCGCACTAAATCACGATCAAAACGAGCTTTTGTTTATAATGATTTGTCAAACACCACAGATGGGCCTACATTTCAAAGTAAGACAATGCGTATCAAAATATTGAATGTCACGCTTTAGTAGTTTCAAGATCATTGATGTCGTTTGTGTCGTATGCAAAAAGGTAGCATCGTGTAAATTCTTCGCTCGCTACTATGAGTTAGCATTTGCGACATTAAGGATGATCGACAAATTTTACTTTTTCCGTATTTGAAACACTTTTCCGTACTCAAATCGTTCATATTTCATGACATTACGGAAAAAAGTGAAATTTAAAAAAAAAAAAAACTTCGCTCAATGTCGCAAATGCTAAGTCTCATAGTAGCGAGCGAAGAATTTACACGATGCTACTTTTTTTTCATACGACAGTTTGAAGATCTTCGTGGCAAACAAAACCACGAGCATAGCTTTGCACACGACCAGGAGGAGGGTTGATTTACCCAGAGGGGCCGATACACTGCATACGAGTCGATTCCAAAGCGATGCGATTGACATTTGTGACGTATGATCCTCGTGAAAATCTCGTCAGTTTCTGACATGCTTGGGGAAATGATCACGTGAAACTGGCATTCCGTGGTCCAACTCCTATGCTTAATTCAAATAAAACTCGACGAAAATGGGAGTGGAGGTGGGGAGTGGGGGTGCCCAGGGATGGGTGTCAAACAGGACAACTGTTGCATGACGCTTAAAGCTCGAGAAAGATCAGACTGTGTTAGAAAGATCCATAGGTAGCGTGCACTGATGTGTACATGGCACGCACGCACGCACGCGCGCACGCACGCACACACACACGCGCACCACCACCCCCCCACACACACACACACGCACACACACACACACGTACACATACTGGACAAAATCAAAATAAAGGTCCATGATATGAAGTTGTAAATCAACTTTGAAAGTGAGGTCAATTCAATAATGGCAATAAATAAATAAATAAATAATGTGACACAGTGACTTCTTCTTCTTGCATACACCCGCTACACGACCTGATCAGATCTCTTCACAAATAGTGCTGTATTTTCCGTCTCTTTCCTTGGACCCATGGAGTTTGGTTGATGTGAAGATTCATACAACAGCAGGCTAGGCGTCTTCGTATACGCATCAATTTGTATTGACTGAACTCGAACGTGCAAGCATGTGGTAGTTTGAATCAACAGTGCCTTGCCGGAAGCACAAATCATGTGATCTCCATGTCCAAGGGAGGTTACTCTAATTTACGATGTCGTCACATCTCCCTTTTTCTACGAAACAAAAAATAGCTTTATGACTTAATGAAAAAAACCCACATAGGCTTGAACTTCACATGCTCTGTACTCTATATCAGCAGATGCTAATGATTAACTTTGAACAAACCATCAAATATTTTATGCTCAAAGTCAACTGCTAACAAAAAAACACCATTACTTTATTTTGAAAGAAAACAACGAACAAAAACAAAAAACAAAAGTACACTAGATCTACACTTTTAGCACAAAATAAATCTAGACAAAATGATATGGGCATTCACACATTCAACGTGACACTTCTACACTGCAGTTTTAGCTCAAAATAACTTTGACAACATGGTATTCACATTCACACAATTGACGATGGTGTGCTGATGGGCCACACTTCTGCTCTTGCCTCCTTGTGAAGGGGACATCTCACGAGGACATGTTCCGTTGTCTGGTCTTCCAGACCACAGGGACAGACAGGTGATGGTGCTAGCTTCATCTCTTGCCTCCTTGTGAAGGGGACATCTCTGGAGGACATGTTCCGTTGTCTGGTCTTCTAGACCACAGGGACAGACAGGTGATGGTGCCAGCTTCATCTCTTGCCTCCTTGTGAAGGGGACATCTCTGCAGGACATGTTCTGTTGTCTGGTCTTCCAGACCACAGGTTCGGACAGACTGGTGAAGATGGTGCCAGCTTCATCTCTTGCCTCCTTGTGAAGGGGACATCTCCAGAGGACATGGTCTGTTGTCTGATCTTCTAGACCACAGGGACAGAGAGGTGATGGTGCCAGCTTTATCTCTTGCCTCCTTGTGAAGGAGACATCTCTGGAGGACATGGTCTGTTGTCTGGTCTTCTAGACCACAGGGACAGAGAGGTGATGGTGCCAGCTTCATCTCTTGCCTCCTTGTGAAGGGGACATCTCTGGAGGACATGGTCTGTTGTCTGGTCTTCCAGACCACAGGGACAGACTGGTGATGGTGCCAGCTTCATCTCTTGCCTCCTTGTGAAGGAGACATCTCTGGAAGACATGGTCTGTTGTCTGGTCTTCTAGACCACAGGGACAGAGAGGTGATGGTGCCAGCTTCATCTCTTGCCTCCTTGTGAAGGAGACATCTCATGAGGACATGTTCCGTTGTCTGGTCTTCTAGACCATAGGGAAGGACAGGTGATGGTACCAGCTTCATCTTTCGGTGCATGTGGTTGTTGAGCCTGTTGTGGTTGGTGCACAATCGCACCAGAACTACTACCATAACAATTGCCATCTACTGTCCTGGGAACAACAAGCGACACAATTGTATTTCACCCCATTCATCAGCTAGATTGGATTAATCTTAAACGTTTAATTTCTGGGTTCTTTTGATTTTATGTTGAAAATTCTTTAAAAAAAATTGTCAGGTCTGGGTCAACCTACGTGTTGGTTGGGCATGTGATGCCAGTGTGTCTTTGGGTCCCACTCGACGTGTCATTTTCATTCTTTCACTATTATGTGTCTTTTTCATTATTATGTGTCTTTTTCATTATTATGTGTCTTTTTCATTCTTTCACTATTATTATTCTTTTTCATATTATGTCTTTTTCATTATTTCACTATTATGTGTCTTTTCATTATTTCACTATTATGTGTCTTTTTCATTATTATGTGTCTTTTTCATTCTTTCACTATTATGTGTCTTTTTCATTCTTTCATTGTCACGTTTTTACATTTGAAATGCCATAAACCAACTTTCTACAGAATTTCAGCCCAGACCTCAAAATGTGGCCGTGTGCATTTTTTCACATTCATACACGTCCAAATTTTAAAGTCCGATTTGAACATTTGTAAAAAGAAAACAAACAAACAAACAAAGTGGTTTACGGCATTTTCAATATAAACATGCAATAAAATAAATACTGAGGCTTGACTCCGGACCTCACCATGGTCCTCTGGGCCTCTGTGTCACGGGAATGCATCAAGTTCCAGACCTGGAAGCTCTATATTGATCAACGATGGACACACACACACACACACACACACACACACACACACACACACACACACACACACACACACACACACAACACACACACGTACATGTACCAATATCACCATCACCATCAGATAGGTTATTGTCAACTATTTCAAGAGTACAAAATCACTGCGCCCTTTATCTGTTTTTGTTCTTCCTTGTTGTGTGCAGCTGGGATATGTATTCAGTTAAGGATCAGTGACCCATGCATGTTAAAGTTAATCAGCATTATTCATTAAAGATAGTGAAAAGAAAAACAAACTATCGGTAACTCAGTTCTATGGGTAGCACGTAGTGTTTCACAATTAACGAATCAGTCCATTGATCAATACGCCATTTGCCACGATCGAGCGACCTTGAATGAAGGTTTTAAAGAAGAGAGTTCACGCAACTACGGGCAAAATATGCGGGCAAAGTTGTAGTCAGACACTAGTCTAGTCTATAGCTAGATCGGTCGTGGTAAATGCCCCATTCATATCCCTGAGATACTGTTCTTTACTGTGCCTGCTGGCAAAATAATGATTGTACCTTCAGGTCATTGTTATTTTCTGGATGAACTCAAATCACAACTACTTTTCTGGGTTTTACAGAATATGGCATAAACGTCTGCTGCTATGTTCAGAAACTCTGCCCTGAACCTACTACCTGTTAAGCAGTACAAATAGAAATTAGCAGCACCACTGAAATAATACAGAATAGTGCTGGTGTTTTGAAACACTTTGATTTCTGACGACTGCGTATCGGGGTTGTTGTAATAATGGTGAATAAAGAACATTTGGTATACACCAACTGGTGTGGTCATAAGGAGAAAACAGATACTAGCAGCAATCAATGTGACAGTCAGTGAAGACGTTTTCTGTTGTCTGGAATGCTGGCTGGCTTGTTGCACAGAAAGGCTTTTATTCGCTCTGACAGATCTGACCAGTGTCCACACGAGAACACTGTTGCTGACCGTCAACAGCGTGAAGGGCAAGAAACTGCTAAGTAAAGGACGAATTCTATTAAATATGTTTAAAACAAACCACTGGTACGTGCCTGATGCAACAAAAGTGCAATACGACCTACGCGAATCATGTACAAACGCAAAGAGATAGTGAAAATTCAGTACGGAAAAAATGAAAGCCACACTTGTAGCAGTAGCTTGTGATTGTGTCTTGGTCCACACAGCACCAACACGAAGTGGCCACAGCACAGAGGCAGCTCTGAGCATGGTGAGTGCCACCAGCATCCATGATGATAGCTGTGCGACTGTGCGTCTCACAAAATAGTAAAGCTTGCACTGCCATGCGCCATGGTTCTGCATGAACGAGGCACCTGACATGTAATGCAAAAAGTGTTCCAAAGGGTTCAACAAATTAAGCTGGTCAGACACGGCCAGAACAATGAAGAAAACACTGGACGTGGATGAAGGAAGACGAAGCATGATCAAAGCTGTCACCAGATTGCCAAACAGTCCAAAGGCACACACCATTGGATAGCCGATGTCTGTGATTTCTGCAGACCGTGTCTGGATATGGTGGTATCCATACCAACTGTACCCTTTGAGTTGATCTGAATTCCCCATGCTGTCGGTCACAACAAAAGAGCAACGCTGCTGTTCTCAGTTCTTGTATCCTCTTATAGGTTGTTACGGTGCTTTAGATAAGACACGTTTCTTCACATCACAACAATTGCTTAATTACAGTATCTTAATGCTGAAAAGCAACACTGGATCAGCATTTAATACACACATTTTGCAGATCCCTTATGAACTGTATTATATATAAACTGTTGTAGTCATCAAGCTACACACAACATAGAGTTATCACTAAAGCATTGAATTAAATGTTGGCCAAAATTCAACGCATTGGCTTTCTTATTTGGAAAGTTATGGATTAGTTTGCAAGTGATCCTTAACTTTTTGTGGATAGCTTATATAAACTGTTGTAGTCATCAAGCTACACACAACATAGAGTGCATATCACGCAAACAGACATACACAATTTAATGTACTGACGTTTTAACTCTGATGAAAATAATGAATAAGCCATATTTGTATACACGGGGCCATTATAAACAAGAGCATACCACATAAACCCCCTACTTTTCTGTTGATGATTGAGAAGCGCACTTGAGGTCTATCTCTGTGGGCATTGCTTTGGCAGGGATGGCCAAGAATATCTTCAGAAACAGAATTGGGAGAAAGGTGCAAATGTCCTTACGTTACACGATTTACAATTTAGAAAAAGAAAGTGATTATTTTGTATCTAAAATGTATTTACGTATTATTAAACTACGCAATAGAGAGAATAAAAACTGAATGTGTCCCTTTTAAAATCTAAAACTTCAAGATTAACACTCTATGTTCATTTTGTGAGTGAGTAGGCCTTTACACTAAGGTGATGGTACTATAGCATATTCCAGACTATCATACCTATCTAAGTCTTCCCAATTGTTTCAATGGTACTACATGAACTAGCCATTGCTCTACATGCAAAATACAATGTCATAAACTGTGCACCGGTATGTAAAATGCCTTAAAAAGGAGTTCAATTTCGCGTCTTTGTTTTGATTCTTTTGACATAACTAAGCTTAATGATAACAGGACTAGATTTACAGTCCTTGTTGGGCATTTCATTATTTCAAAATCGACTGAGTGATAGTCTATTTTGTTCAGGTTCTTTAAGTTATGGTGACCCTCCCCAGTTAGTATTTCTACAATGTCATGTAAATGACAAAGTACTACACAACGGTTTTAGTAGCCAAACTTCTTGGATTTGCGACACAAGCCATACACCTCTATGGCAATATTTAGAAGTTCTCCTTGTTCTCCCAATGGGGGAGGGACAGTGCCTTATGCAAAGATAGATGTTTCGATCTGTGAAGATCTCATCAGTTTCCATGATCGGCCTGCAATTTGACTGTCCAGTGGATATCAACTTGAGCTACAAGAGAATGGTGTCCTCTTTGCACCAAATCAAAAATCCAAAGTAAAAGCAAACCAGCACTAAGTTAAACCAGAAATAGTAAAAATCTTATGTAAAATGAACAAAATAATAATGTTCTGAAATTTTAATTACAAAAACTAATAGACATGACTAGAGAGGGCAAACTACTGAGATGGTATCCAAATTAAGGATAAAAATAGTAGTATGTCATGGAGGCCTAAACTAAATGGTGGAGGCCTAAACGTTGGAAGGTGTTATTCCCTCCAGTCCTGGGATCTACCTCATGGTAGAGTAACTTCCCCTGTTTGACCGATTGAATTAGGCAAGATCACTCCCATACACCATAAGATTACTCTCCTCAATTATTTCCAAACAATTCCTATTTTTATGTACACACAAATGTTCCAGCGCTATGTTTTTGAAACATTTATCTTGGGCTGAATGCTCTTGTTTACGTTGATAAGTTATGATAGGCCTATCAAACTTCAGAAGACAGTAATACTCATACTATGAGTCATAGTGTGTGTGTGTGTGCGTGCGTGTGTGCGTGCGTGCTTGCCTCTGTCTCTCCGTTTGTGGTGTCTGTGTGTATATGTCTGCGTGTCTGTGTGAGTGTGTGTGTGTGTGTGTGTGTGTGTGTGTGTGTGTGTGTGTGTGTGTGTGTGTGCTCATGTGTCATGCATTTGCTTAGGTGGGTGCATGTGTGTGTGCGTGTGCGCGCGCGTATATGTGTGTTTTATGCAAAAGTACATGTGTTTTTACGTGCACGCATACTTCTTCCTGAGCTATAACAGTGTCAATAATGTAAACTAAGCAACCTTTTATATATACATTTGTTAGAGCTCTCTGTACGCAGAGCCAGTGATTTATTGTCGCCAAGCCCGCATGATGCTCGTTGCCTTGCGTTGAACCGACATAGTCAATACTGAATCATTTGACTTTCGACATTCTAGGCCTATGCATTGCAGTATCTTTCATTTGCTATCGGGGAGTCTTTCGTACACATAGTTCAATACAGTTAGCCGTTGTGTGCCTGTTGTAGTTCTCGCTCAGACTCAATATAAGAACCAGATTAAATAAACACTCTCCCAGAACATATTTTGCAGCATAATAAGAACATTTGACAGTACAGTCCAGCATGAGCAGTTTTGAAGCCAACAGGTGAACCACAGTTTAAAGAAGCAACATAAATTGTCTAAGCAGATATTCAGGCTATAATTCGCCGATTATCTACAACAGGTAAACCAGATCAGCTGTGAGACAAATAAAGTTCTGCAGTATGGGTCAGCCGAACATTTCCCAAAACAAATTTTGCTTTAACGATTATGAGCAAGAGCACAAACTCATCCAGTTACAGTGGGACCTCCCATATAAGTTCAAAAATACAGTCTTATAAGGGAGGGGTCTTATGTAATTTTAATACTTACAAAGAAGGCGTCTGTCTGATATGGGAGGGTATAATGAGAGGTCTTATAAGGGAGCTTCCACTGTATAAGTCTGTGTGACAGCATCCCAAATTAAGCAAATGGACAACCCTGTGCATAACGGTGTGACGAAAATGCCAAATATATTTTTCGTACTTTTGTGATGCAATATGTTCATGGCAACGTATGAATCCTGAACCGGTAGGTGAAGACGGGGTAAAAAGCCCATGGGCGGGTAAGAAGCCCATGCCAATTATCTCATGAAATAAAGCATATTTCAGTCACATTTTCCCCATGAGACGAGTGTTAATGTTTACAGGCGATGTTCTTTCACACCTTAGCTCATTCTGCTGAACATTAACGGCTGAGGAGCAAGGTGTCCAAAGACCACTGTATTTGGCAGCACCCTGACGGATGGTTTTTTGTAAGAAACACGTCAGATTTCACACCTTAGCTCATTCTGCTGAACATTAACGGCTGAGGAGCAGGGTGTCCAAAGACCACTGTATTTGGCTAAAGGGGCACCCTGACGGATGGGTTTTTGTAAGAAACACGTCCAGCTAGATCACCAGGAAAACACCCTTCACACCTTAGCTCATTCTGCTGAACATTAACGGCTGAGGAGCAGGGTGTCCAAAGACCACTGTATTTTGCTAAAGGGACACCCTGACGGATGAGTTTTTGTAAGAAACACGTCCACATCACCAGGAAAACACCCTTTACAGAGATAACAACACTCACTTTGCTCTGGTTTCCTATAAATCAAACCGTCAAATCGGCGATTCCTCCTTGGCGGAGGTGCTGGAAGTAAAATTATTTCATCCAAAGAGACGGCGTGTGTCGTCTCTTTTTCTAATGGCCGCCTGTATTTAGACCAAATCGTTTGCACGAAATGTTCGCAATACAAGCCTTTTTATTAAAAAAAAAAGTGTATGCAGTATATCCAAAGATATTCTAAAAGGGTAAGATGGATTACTTAAATGCTCGGCGAACCGGGCTGATAGAGTTATCGTTACTGCGGACGTGTACACTATTCACAGTGGGGGCTATCCAAAAACTCGGACTGGAACTTGAACGGAGAATTCAACTGGCCTATCAATGTGTAAAATGTGTCACGTTTCAAAGAGACATAACCAGTGTTTCTGTCCTCACTACTCATATAGGGAAAAGAGACCGGATGTTTATCTCCCCCTGTACAGTCTTTGGTATATCTAAAGGAGTTTTGCTCACAACAAAGGAAATAGCTCCATTTTTTAGTTTTTACTGCACTACAAAAAACAACAACACCAGCTTTTATTACCACAATGAGTGACCTCCACCCACCCCATCCAAAATGATTACTCTCTCCGGCATCTCCGCCAAGGAGGATTCGCCGTTTTGACGGTTTAATTTTCAGGAAACCAGAGCAAAGTGAGTGTTCCGATCCTTGAAAAGGCCGTCAGGGTCCACCTTTAAAACAAAAGTGTGAGCCCGTGATTAGCTCACTGTCTTCCGTACGATATAGTTGACACTGAGCTGACATGGATCACACAGACAGAATCAGTTCGCACCGAGCTGACATGGATCACACAGACAGAATCAGTCCACACTGAGCTGACATGGATCACACAGACAGAATCAGTTCACACCGAGCTGACATGGATCACACAGACAGAATCAGTCCACACTGAGCTGACATGATCACACAGACATAATCACACACTGACATGGATCACACAGACATAATCAGTCCACACTGAGCTGACATGGATCACACAGACAGAATCAGTCCACACTGAGCTGACTCACACAGACATCAGTCCACACTGAGCTGACATGGATCACACAGACAGAATCAGTCCACACTGAGCTGACATGGATCACACAGACAGAATCAGTTCACACTGAGCTGACATGGATCACACAGACAGAATCAGTCCACACTGAGCTGACATGGATCACACAGATATAATCAGTCCACACTGAGCTGACAGTGATCACACAGATATAATCAGTCCACACTGAGCTGACATGGATCAAACAGACATAATCACTCCACACTGAGCTGACATCACACAGGATCACACAGAGCTAATCAGTCCACACTGAGCTGACATGGATCACAGACACTGAGCTGACATGGATCACACAGAACCAGTCCACACTGAGCTGACATGGATCACACAGACAGAATCAGTCCACACTGAGCTGACATGGATCACACAGACAGAATCAGTCCACACTGAGCTGACATGGATCACACAGACAGAATCACACAGACACAAGACAGTCCACACTGAGCTGACATGGATCACACAGACAGAATCAGTCCACACTGAGCTGACATGGATCACACAGACAGAATCAGTCCACACTGAGCTGACATGGATCACACAGACAGAATCAGTCCACACTGAGCTGACATGGATCACACAGACAGAATCAGTCCACACTGAGCTGACATGGATCACACAGACAGAATCAGTCCACACTGAGCTGACATGGATCACACAGACAGAATCAGTCCACACTGAGCTGACATGGATCACACAGACAGAATCAGTCCACACTGAGCTGACATGGATCACACAGACAGAATCAGTCCACACTGAGCTGACATGGATCACACAGACAGAATCAGTCCACACTGAGCTGACATGGATCACACAGACAGAATCAGTCCACACTGAGCTGACATGGATCACACAGACAGAATCAGTCCACACTGAGCTGACATGGATCACACAGACAGAATCAGTCCACACTGAGCTGACATGGATCAAACAGACTGGATCAGTCCACACTGAGCTGACATGGATCACACAGACTGGACCAGTCCACACTGAGCTGACATGGATCACACAGACTGGATCAGTCCACACTGAGCTGACATGGATCACACAGACAGAATCAGTCCACACTGAGCTGACATGGATCACACAGACAGAATCAGTCCACACTGAGCTGACATGGATCACACAGACAGAATCAGTCCACACTGAGCTGACAGTGATCAAAGACTAGAGAAGTCTCTGTGCTCATTATATGGATCACACAGACATAATCAGACTACACGCGCACAAACAACATTAATCTCACCTAAAATCAAAGCAAAAGTACAAAACAATAGTGCATCATATCAAAACCACAATGTATTCGATAACAAATACCATCCGCATCCCATTCGCATCGTTTCATTTTATTCTCTATTCACATCTCTCATAACATAAAACCAACATGAAAACGGGCTGGAGTCACTAACTCTTGTTTTGGACAGGTAAGCTCGACTAACTCAAAATGACAGAAAAGAAACCTTAGGCAAAGCAACTGATTTGTTCAGAACAAAAATCACCAAAGTATGGTTATAATCCTTATTGAATGTACAAAATGGCTATGCCCGGAATATTTCAGTACAAATAGTTCCCAGCCTTCTGGAAGTTCTGTGCTTGCCAATTCCTTTTATCTGTCATTATTTAAAAAGAAGGTGGGAGAGAGAGAGAGAGAGTCACACAAAAATTCGCATGATGGTTGGCGCGATTCTGGCTGCGACGCGCTCTCCAGGAGAGAGAGAGAGAGAGAGAGAGAGAGAGAGAGAGAGAGAGAGAGAGAGAGAGAGAGAGAGAGAGAGAGAGAGAGAGAGAGAGAGAGTTATATATTACAGGGCCTTAGATACCAACATGGAATGGACAGTTAAGATCTGTACTTTTTTTGCATATTTTTCTCTAATTTCAGTACCATTAAACTGAAAATTCAGGTGGAAAAAGAAGATGACAAAATAAACAGTATATTAACATACAACAAACAACTACACGACAAGTGTAAAGTGGCGTTATTTCATTCACAAGAGACAAAGCAAAACTACTGTATATTAACAGGCAGAAGTAATATCGATTTTAACTCTGGAACGGAAAAAGATACAATGATGATTTTTGTACCATTAGAAAGAGAAAGGTCCAAAGTTTTCACAGGTATAATTTCCTCACATTGATCAGTTTGACACTTAAAGAGCCATCCGATCACGTGTCAAAATCACGGGATTCACGTGTTTTCCCTCTTATACCTGGAAAGAAATCTTGTTTTGACCAAGTCTGACTCCCATATAAATTACCCCAAATTCAAACCGACACATCAGTTTAAAGAGCAGCCTCAATTTGAATATGGGGAAATTCGAATGTGGGTCACAGCAACCCAGAAAAAAACAATGGACGTAACCGTGGCGCGTCACGGTTTTTAAAAAAATTAACCCTTTCAGCGCCAATGACGACTTTTGTCACCACATTGGTTTTACACCCATGTCACTAGAGGGCATCAGGTCAGAGCCTGTTGTCTGGAGACCCTGTTTTCTTGATTTGGGGAGGTGGGGATGGGCCTGATGTTACATATGTCACAGAGGAATTCTCAATATTGCAGAGAATTGTTTTTCTCTACCCAGTTAGGTTTAAGGGTATTTTTTGGCCGAAAAATGGCTGGCAGTGAAAGGGTTAATGTCCCTTTCATGGTGCTGGGCTACATACGAGCTCATATAAAATATATGACAGTGCCCCGATAAGGAACAACAAAAGCAGCAACAGCATGCAGTTCTGACTGAACTCCCACTTCCTGCCAGTACCACACCGCCCGTTGGTTCCTTTTTCCATGAGCGCTGGCGTGTGTGCAATGTACCTGCACCCTAACGTTGCTGCGTACTCTGGTCGGTTTGCATCAACACCAGCCAGGACGGTGTCTGTCACGTACCTGGACTTCACGTGAACGTGGGCCAGAGGGAGGGTTATTCTTCTACCGTCTGCAAGAACGTGGTGACAGATCCTCCCCGTGTAGTCTTCCTCCTTGACAAGGTCGGGGGATACCACGAGCTCCCCTTCAAAGCCCGTGTCAAGGAGGCACTCCACCTCAACTCCGTTAATAAAAGCCTTTGTCGTGGGGCACTTGGTTATTTCAAGTTGACCACACTTTTCACAGAAACATTTTCGGGTAGCTGTACCCTCATCGTCAGTCCTCAGAAGAGGGTTACCAGCTTGGTCATCTGGAGCTGACGATGACGTAGATGTTGTCTGTTGTCTTTGAGATGGTTGGTCCATGCTGTCCATGTTGTCCCCAGGCTCCATTTCCTTGTCTGGAAAAGGCCAGGAAAACAGATGCCTTTTATGAGTTAGCCTCAGCTGTTGCAAATTATGCACAGCTTTTGCCCAGGCATGAGGCTGTGTCAGACCAGTTGACATAAGCTAGAACGCCAAGGCTACATCCAAATGTTGCTATGCTCTGAATGGTTGTGCGGGGGTTGTCTTAATAAAGCCATGACAAGCTCCTGGCATAACATAATCAGTCTAAAATTCCCCGAAGTCGGAGTGTGGCTGCCCACATGGCGGGGTAATACGGTCACATTCGTAATGTTCTCACCCCTAGCTGGTGCATTTGTACCAAAGTGTTCAAGTGCTCTGGCTGTTGGGATGATCCCTGGAATCGTTAAGCCAGGGAACAACAACAACATACACGGCTAAAATGGCATCAGAGTCACTCTTGGTATATAAAAGTAAGCAAAATTAGAACACACTGGCAGGGCACAGATTCAAAGCTCTGACAGATTGATGATAACTTTGCATTTCCTGGTCTAAAAAAGATCTGAAAAAAGTGACGCCTGTTATGAGTTAGGTTTCGCTGTTGCGAATTACACACATGTATGCAAATTTACATCCAAATCACGCTTTACAAAGAAAAACGAGCAAAACTAGAATATGCTCAGAAAGTACAGATCTTAGCTCTGACATTTCATAACTCATTGTGATTGTGATGAGTTTGAAGCCAACGGTGCATAAAAATTATACATAAGACCTATGAAATTTCTGTATTTGAATAATGTTTCAGATATATGTCATTTATTTCAAGAGGCAGAGAAATATCTGCCACACCAGCGCAAACACAGGCAAATAATTTTTATTTTTTTAAACACCTTGGTGAATGGTAGAGGGGAGAAAATGAAGAAGAAGACAAATTGTGTTTTACGTCCTCTCGGTCTGGAACAGACACATATGGGACCTTTGTAGATACAAAGATGGTGGGAACAATACCGGAGGCAATGCCCGGAGGCAGTGCAACACCAGTAAAGTCTCGATTTGTTTTAGCAATACAGATACCACGCCTCGGTTAAACCTCATCGGCTATGGTACCGCCACAATCTAGAGTAAAGTATCTAGATTCTAGTATTCAAAAAATGAGAGGGGAGATAATCACTGAAACGAGGCTTGATGGAGGTTATTCGAGCATGAAGTAAATAATCACTGTCCTATGTATGCTACGTACAGTAAGTTCATTAAACCAGTAAATTTGCAAGATTCCTGGAATGTCTTCTTCTTCTTTTCTTTTTCTTTAATCGTAATAGAATTTACTGGCTGGCACGTTGCAGTCCAAGGAAGGTCAAGATGGACACTTCTCTTTGCACTTCCATGTGCAGCTGGAAGGTCAAGATGGACACTTCTCTTTGCACTTCCATGTGCAGCTGGAAGGTCAAGATGGACACTTCTCTTTGCACTTCCATGTGAAGCTGGAAGGTCAAGATGGACACTTCTCTTTGCACTTCCATGTGCAGCTGGAAGGTCAAGATGGACACTTCTCTTTGCACTTCCATGTGCAGCTGGAAGGTCAAGATGGACACTTCTCTTTGCACTTCCATGTGCAGCTGGAAGGTCAAGATGGACAGTTCTCTTTGCACTTCCATGTGAAGCTGGAAGGTCAAGATGGACACTTCTCTTTGCACTTCCATGTGCAGCTGGAAGGTCAAGATGGACACTTCTCTTTGCACTTCCATGTGCAGCTGGACACTACCTCCTTCAAACGTTTAACTTTGTTGCTAATAAGTCAGTTATATAATTAGGACACTGTCCCTTCTGTAAGCTATGCTAAGTGGGACACTGCTAACATTTACGCTAAGATGTTAAGATGGACAATGCCCCATTCAAATGCCATGTAACAAT
The DNA here is from genome assembly GCA_017654935.2 of Phymorhynchus buccinoides. NCBI lineage: Eukaryota > Metazoa > Mollusca > Gastropoda > Neogastropoda > Raphitomidae > Phymorhynchus > Phymorhynchus buccinoides. The sequence continues at coordinate 7,813,437 of CM065702.1, forward strand.
GGACGCTGTACCTTTATAAATACTATGCAATACGAAATTGAAATTCTCTTAAATTAGCTTCCCTCCACCAAAGTTGATTACGATACCAATCACCTAGCAATGAGTGGATCAGAGTCAAAGGGAAGCAAACAAAGCATCATCCTTATAAAAGGATGTGCCAGGTTCGCATCATCCTTATAAAAGGATGTGCCAGGTTCGCATCATCCTCAAAAAAGGATGTGCCAGGTTCGCATCATCCTTAAAAAAGGATGTGCCAGGCTCGCATCATCCTCAAAAAAGGATGTGCCAGGTTCGCATCATCCTTAAAAAAGGATGTGCCAGGTTCGCATCATCCTCAAAAAAGGATGTGCCAGGTTCGCATCATCCTCAACAAAGGATGTGCCAGGTTCGCATCATCCTCAAAAAAGGATGTGCCAGGTTCGCATCATCCTTAAAAAAGGATGTGCCAGGTTCGCATCATCCTCAAAAAAGATACGATCACCTGCCAGGCTTGCCAGGTTCGCATCATCCTTAAAAAAGGATGTGCCAGGTTCGCATCATCCTCAAAAAGGGATGTGCCAGGCTCGCATCATCCTCAAAAAAGGATGTGCCAGGTTCGCATCATCCTCAAAAAAGGATGTGCCAGGTTCGCATCATCCTCAACAAAGGATGTGCCAGGCTTACCACTTTGTTCTGTGTTGTGTGTTGTTTATGTGTAACATGGATTCAAGGTTAGAAAGCCTATGCCACTCTTGAGTGGATCAGAGCCAAGGGGAAGCAAATGTTGATTTGTTTGTGCGTCATTCTCTCAACCAATGTTGATGTGTACTGTGTGGGTGAAGGGTCATAAAGGCGAACCTGGCACATCATCCTTGTTTTGACGATGATGATTTGTTTGCTTCCCTTTGGCTCTGATCCACTCATTGCTAGATGGTTGGTATCGTAATCAACATTGGTGGATGGGGAGCTAAGAGAGTTCTAACTAACCCTGTTCCCTTAAGTGCTGATTTTTGTTGGACACTGTCCTTAGTTTTCTAAGGCTACGTTATTATCACAGAGAGAGAGAGAGAGAGAGAGAGAGAGAGAGAGAGAGAGAGAGAGAGAGAGAGAGAGAGAGAGAGAGAGAGAGAGAGAGAGAGAGAGAGAGATTTGTATTTTCGGACTTTAGTTACCACTGAAGACGGAACGGACAGTACACTTTTTGTTATGTTAATGTCAAATTGCAGTAGGCCCTATCATTAACCTAAAATTTCAGGTGGAAATTGGAGATAACAAAAATAAACAGTACAACAACAGGCAGCAGTAATCTTGATTTTCTGATTAGCAGTCTGGCTCGCCACGCTTTGTTGCTCTCCCTCTCTTTTGCCTCTCCCCGACGTCGAAAATGGTGTTTTACGTCCTCTTGGTCTGAATCAGACACATATGGGACATTTGTAAACACAAATATGGTGGGAACAATACTGGAGGCAATGCCGGAGGCAGTGCGAAACCAGTAAAGTCCCGATTTTTTATTAATGCAGATAGGTGTAGCCTCTCCCCCTCTTTCACTCACATTTATGAAGTAAGGGAAGTAACCAGTGAAAACCAGTCAGCCAGGTCATTCCCTAATTACTACCCTTTACTACTCCTACTTCTGACCGGTTTTCAAGGTCAAACTCAAGTCAACGTCACCACGGTTACGAATTTTCTATGGTAGTATGTACTCTTCGTGCACCATGATACATCATCACACAAAATTCGAAGCGATTCTGTACACTGGTTCGTGAGTTACAGGGCGACACAAACAGGACACACAAACAGGACACACACACACACACACACACACACACACACACACACACACACACACACACACACACACACACACACACACAGAGCTGTTAAATATCAGAGGCGCTAAGATTGAATAGACGATTTTCTAGAAAAAAACCCTAAGGGAGAGCACTTCGTTAAAATTAGAGTTGTTTACCTCCATTACTCGGTCAAATACCATAGCAACAATGCAACAATGGCATCGAAGCTTGAAACGGCAGGATGTGAGTCAGAGACTTGCAAACATTTTTTAAGGAAAAATATGGGGTGGCCAGTATGCTACAAAGTGATAGAACTTGCAAACTGTGACGTAAAAACATAAATTACATCAAATTTAGAATACTGCACTGCGTTCTACATGCTGTGTGTCTCCTCAAACACACGAGGCGACGGCTGGGGATCTACCTGAAGGTAGAGTAACTTCCCCTGTTTGACCGATTGAATTAGGCGAGATCACTCCTACACACCATTGAAATTCCTCCCCTTAATTATTTCCGAACAATTCCTTTTGAGCAGTGAGTGCTATTACGACATGGCAAAAAAACCGTTGAGCATATCAATCTGTGGCCTACACATTAAGCTATCTGAAAACCGTGATGATATAACACGACAAAAACATAACAAACAATACTGCAACCTGCACTACCAAGCGTTCCCGAATGAGCCTGTGCTTCCTACCACACCACCCGAAGATTCCCGCTTCCATTTCCGCTGGTGTTTGTGCGATGTACTTGCACCCTATTATTGCGCGGGTGAGAGAGTTTTCCATATCAAGTACACCAGCAACCACTGTGCCTGTCACATACTTGGACTTCACGTGAACGTGGGCCAAACGGCATGTTATTAAGCCACCGTCTGCAACAACGAAATTAAAGGTCCTCCCTGTGTAGTCTTCCTCCTTGACAAGGTCGGGGGATACCATGAGCTCCGCTGCAGAGCCTGTGTCAAGGAGGCACTCCACCTTAACACCGTTGATAAAGCCAGTTGTCGTGGGGCACTTGACTTGCTTAGGTCGTACACACATTTGACAATCACATTTTTTGGCGTCTTTACCCTCCTTGTCTGTCCCCTGAAGAGAGTCACATGTTTCGCCATCTGGAGCCGATGCTGATGGTGATGATGATGGTGATGGTGATGGTGATGGTGATGTCCCCTGTGGTCTTACAGATGCCTCGTCGTTGTTGTCCGTTAACCTCTCAGGCTGCATTTCCTGGTCTGGAAAAGATCCGGAAAAAACCCATGCCTGTTATGAGTTAGGCTTAGCTGTTGCGAACTTCACACTAAAATTACATCCGATTTACGCTTTGCAAGGAAAAACGAGCAAAACAAGAATATACTCACAAAATACAGATCTTAGCTCTGACAATTGATAACTCGCTTATGATGACTTTAAAGCAAGCGGAAGACTGATAAATAGCCCTGTGCATAAGTCCTATGACATGTCTGGATCTGAATGAGGTTTCAGATGTAAGTCATTTACTTCAAGCGGCAGAGCATTGTCTGCCACAGAAAAGATGCAAAGAGAAAAAAACATAATGTCTTTGGTGGATGATGGTAGAAAGGAAAATAAAGAAATCACTGAAATGGAACAAAATAGGGGATGCTTTTGCCAGAAACAAACAATCCGTGTTCTGTATATGTTACAGAAAAATCACTAAACCAGTAAATTTACAAATTTCCTAAAAATTTCGGTTAATGTTAAGATCAGCTCCCTCCGCTGTTCCAGGGTGAAGTTGGCCCACCATTCATTACCTTTTTCGTTAAGCTGAGACACGCGGGAACAACTGGAGGGAGCTGATCTTAACATTTGCCAAAATTTCATACACTTTTAGTTTGACATTTCACTTAGAAATTTCACAAATGTCCAATGTGTTTTGAAAGGTCAAATAATTTGCTAAAAAGTATTAATTTCACAGAAATGATTGCTTTGTAGTATGAATAGTGGAGTAGAATGTTGGAGTCAAAAGAAAATTGAGGTGGAGGGTCAAAACGGGAGTTGGAAGAAGGCTGATTCATAAACAAATGTAGAAGACCTTCAATCATCAATTTTTAACGACTTCCAGTGGTAGAAAAGATGGTGCAACAAAAAGAAAGTAACAGGGAAATTAGTTTTTGCTCTTTGGGGCTGCACAAACTTTTGACAAGAACATGCAACCATAGTTTTATGCTCGCCAGTTCCCGACAGAGCCTTACGTGTTTGGTCGCCTGCTGCTGAGGATGACGATGGCGTTGTCGGTGGACTTTGTGGTGACTGGTCCGCATTTTCACTGTTCTCCTCAGACTCCATTTGGCAGTCAGCAGGAAGATCTGGAAAACAGATGCTCCTTATTAGTTAGGCCAGAGGGGTTACTAGTATTAATTTAAAATGACACTAATGACACTATCAAGCGAACACATTTAATCATCAACAATCGGATAAAAAATTAATAGGGTAAGACGGGGTAAAAAGCCCATGGGCGGGTAAGAAGCCCATGCCAATCATCTCATAAAATAAAGCAAATTTCAGTCACATTTTGCCCATGAGACGAGTGTTAATGTTTAGCATTCGTCTCATGGGCAAATTGGACTGAATATTTTTTTTATTTCATGAGATAATTGGCATGGGCTTCTTACCAGCACATGGGCTTTTTATCCCGCCTTCCCCTAACTTCCATAAAACTTGTATTCTGACACTCAGAAATTACCCTAGATATCCATCACAATTCAAGGGACGTAAGCAATAGGGACCAGTGCTAAGTTCCTTCTCTCTGTAGGGGAAGACGGGGTAAAAAGCGCATGGGCGGGTAAGAAGCCCACCCCAATTATCTCATGAAATAAAGCACATTTCAGTCAAATTTGCCCATGAGACGAATGCTAGACATTAACGCTCGTCTCATGGGCAAAATGAGACTGAAATTTGCTTCATTTCATGAGATAATTGGGGTGGGCTTCTTACCCGCCCATGCGCTTTTTACCCCGTCTTCCCCTACATCTAAGCTTTCTGGTTAGGCAAGAGATTATGGAACCTTGTGTATCTATGCTTTCTTGTATTAATGATGAATCTTCTGTTCTTCCTGCATGCCACAAGACGCCTCTGAATGTATTTAGGAGCGAATCTTTCCCAAGCAGCAAACAATTTGAATGAGGAAAAGAGTATTTATTTCATGGGTAAAATATTTTATGCAACACCGGGATTATACTTATCACCGTTGATCAGATAACAATTTGAAATGACCTATCGTTTTTGCAGGCAAGAAGTCATATGACTTAGCTTACTTCTGGGCAATTAACAACTCGAGGATTTGGTCGTCTGCTGAGGCTGATTCTGCAGTGGTCATGTTGACCAGAAATGCTTTAAACCCTTTCATCGCCACTGTCGCCTCTTGGCACCACCATGATTTAACACCCATGTCACTGAAAGGCATCAAATGAGGGTCTGGTATCCAGTGACCTTATGTTCTTAATTTTGGGAAGTAAGGATATGTCCTATTTTATGCATGTCACAGAGGAATCCCCAATATTGCAGACATAATCTTTTCTCTACCCAGGTAAGTGTAATGGAAAGTTTTAGCTGAAAAATGGCTGGCGTTAAAAGGGTTAAGTGGCGAAGCAAAAGCTTAATAAAAGTGTTTCATAGACTGCAACAGAATCAGAGAATGATATAGAAAGCACCTTAGTTGGCTAGTTTGGGGGATTTTTTTCTCTCTTTACATTATGACTTATTGATTTAGAAAAATGGCCTAGTAGCTATTAATCTTTCCGGGAACTGGTCAAATGACCTATGGTATTCAAGAATGATCCGTGTATTGGTATGGGAATTACTTTTATAGAGATGAGTCTGTGAAATTCGGGTTGCTCCCACTTGGTGTGGAGAACGCGCCGCAGCTAGTGCTGCATCACCTTTTTTTGCATGTGGTTTAGTGTGACTGGTGGAGAAGGGGGAGTGGAAAATTTGACAACGTTTTCGTTGCCACTGGGATCTTTAACGTGCGCGAAGTGCATGAATGAAAATCCGATTAACGTCCCCAGGCCTGGAACAGGCACATGTGGGACATTGATATACAGATTGTGGGACGATCCTGGAGGTACTGCAATACCAGGAAAGTCCCTGATGTTTATCTCTGCGAAGCGCATTGGAAAACGGGACCTCGGTTTTTGTCGTCTCATCATAAAAAACTTAGCGTTCAGACAATGAATAACAGGGTTCCCACAGATCTCTCAAAGAAAAATTCAAAGACTTGTCCAGGACTATTCCAGGATCATGCTGGTAAATTTCAAGGACTGAAAATACTGCTTGTAATAATGGATAAATAAGCATTACGGTAAGAGGTGTGCTAATATCGAACTATTCTAATTACTTGAAACTACAAAACCTGCACACGCCAAAAGTCCACATGCAGTAGCATGGTCGTCTGCTGTCACAATGTCAGGCGGTCAAAAGTTTGAATTTTTAAAAAAACAAGTGCTAACTTTCAGTTTTATTATATATATTTCAAAGAGATCGAGTGTTGGTTTTGCTTGCTTGAAACTGGAGAAGTTGTTAAGCAAATTAAGAAAATTCCAGGACTTTTCCAGGAGCTTTAGGGCCTGTGCTGTTTTTCCAGCACTTTTCAAGCCCTGGAAAAGGCCTTGCTAGTTTTCCAGGACTTTTCAAGTTTTCAAGGACTTGCAGGAACCCTGGAATAAGGTCTAGTGGAAAATGAGCAGGAAATCTCCGCTGCGACCAGGAGCAATCCCGGTTTTGCTGCACACGAGGCGAACGCGTTACCTCTGAGCCATGCACTGTACCACTACATTTTACCCTTTTGTGTAGGTAGGGTAGGCCCTGCACTACTTCAAAAAATACATACCCTCCCTAGCTATACTTTGCTTTTCCGGTTGGTTTAAAGACCCACCAAATCACGTGTCAAAATCACGGGTTTCATGTCCTTTCCCTCTTATAGCTGGCAAGAAATATTGTTTTGACCAGGTTTGACTCCCATACAAATGCCCCCCAAATTGAAAACGAAACATCCTTTTAAAGAGCAGCCTCAATTACAAGTTGGGGGCGGCATTGGGATGTGGGTCACAGCTACCCAGAAAAAAATCAAGGGACTTAATCGTGGGTGGTGCGTCAGAGTGTCTGTAACGTCTAGTTAGACGTAGCCTCTTAGCTGTACACTTCTACTTCTTTTTTGTCCTTTTTCTTTGTTTCCATGTACCCCCATGGGGCTTTTTTGAACTGAATAAACCTCGAAACCTTGGAAATCACGACAGAACCTTACTTACGAGAAGACGACGACGATGTTGTCAGTAAACTTTGAGATGGATGGCCCACGTTGACTACGTCCTCCGATACTGCTGGTTCCATGTTGCGTTCAACAGTGGGATCTGGGGAAAACCCCCCACACAAATGCCTCTTTAGTCTTTATTGCCTTGTCTAGCAGCACAAAACCACGCTTTATTGTCCACTGCAAAGAACACCTTTTGCAAGAGTGAATGCCCTTGGTGGGTGGTCGAAGATGATTGACTACTGACCAAACAATGGCATAACTCGTCAATAACCCTATTTGAGGCCACTTAATGGCTGCCTTTTGCAAGAGTGAATGCCCTTTTTGGACACTGATCAACAAGGGCTTAACTCTTGCCGTCAAGGGCGTTACTAACCCTAGTTGCAGTGGCTAATACGCCCAAACAAAATGGCACTTGAATCGCACTATTCAAAGAATGTATCATAACAGATGGAATACCGGGGTGTCTTTTGTAAAAATAGTTCCCCCACCTTCTGGAGGTTCTGTGCTTGTAATTTCCTCTAATCTGCCACTCTATTTGACTCTGCCTTTTCCCTTTGCTTTCTATCATCTACCATGTTTCTGATTTATTGGCCCATTCTCCTGCCCTTTAAAAAAAATCTTCCAAATAATTTTTCTCCTTTCAGCTCCTCCGAAATTGGAATGTGTCGCCTGTACACAGCAGGGAGACCAGTGAAAACTGAAAACCGGACACATACGTACCTTAACCATGATGGCCATATGGCCTGGGAACGCAGAAGAAGAAGAATTTAAAAAGTAATCGTTGGAGAACACAAGAAGGGCCCCTTTATCAAGCATGGGAATTTTTAGCTTTTAAGCAAATTTCAGCTTTTTTGATGGCCCAAGAGGACATTTTTTAGTTTAAAAAAACCCCAACTGAGTAAGGATTACTTCTTATTAGTGAATGCAAAATGAACTAAATATAGCCTCTATTGCTGTTTTATGGCTTAGATTACAAAAAAGCTTCAGATTCGTGGGGTTGTGTCCCCTGACACATGCTTTTCTGATTTTTAAATATTTGTTTCTGTTCCCGTGTCTGCTTTATTATTATTATTATTGTACACACTTTCGACAAAAACATGCCACCGTATTTTTTACGAGTCTTGGCCCGACAGAGCTTTAGGATAATAAGCTGAGATGATGTTCTCAATAAACCTAATGTAAAAACAACATGGCATGATCTGATTCTTATTATATTGATTTACACTGTAATAACGACCAAGATGGAGAGGCCATATAAACGTGGTCCCAGTTGACCTAATGTAAAAACAACATGGCATGATCTGATTCTTATTATATTGATTTACACTGTAATAACAACCAAGATGAAAAGGCCATATAAACGTAGTCCCAGTTGACCTAATGTAAAAACAAGTTGAACATAAAAACAAAAAATAAAACAACCCCGACACTTTCAAGATTATAACATAAGCACTGTGCTCTGTCTCTGTCTATTTCTGTATGTCTCTCTCTCTGTCTGCATGTCTGTCTGTCTCTCTTTATTTATTTATTAGGAAAATCTATAGAGCGCTTACTCTTGAAGCTCTAATCTCTCTCTCTCTCTCTCTCTCTCTCTCTCTCTCTCTCTCTCTCTCTCTCTCTCTCTCTCTCTCTCTTTCAGGATATCCTCTTACAATATTCCTTTAGGCCAAGCATTGTTACCCATCCAATAATATAATAATGACAGTGTTTTACGCCCTCTTTGGCCTTTCGGCCATGTGGGGCACACCCATCCAATAAAAGTGACCACCTTGCTTTTAAGTCTAAGGATACCATCTTACATCATTCCTTTAGGCCAAGCATTGTTACTCATCCAATAAAAGTGACCACCTTGCTTTTAACTTGGGTATGGGTAAATGGCTACCACTCACTTGCGCCTGTTTGAAACTTACTCAGTTGCGCCTATCCGGATATGCACGGCGCCTGATTTCTGCTATTGATGGATCTTAGGTTTAATCAACTTCAAGTATTTAATTGTTTGTCTGTGTTGATAAAGGCGCATTCGCCGAAATATCCAGTAGTTTTGTTTTGTCTCTTGTGAATAAAATAACGTCACTTTGCACTTGTCGTGTAGTTGTTTGTTTGTTGCCACTTCAGATGACTACAAAATCAAAACTGGAAGCCATTTACATTCTCCCTCTGTGGGGATACCGGGGGGTCTTTTATATAAATAGTTCCCCCACCTTCTGGAAGTTCTGTGCTTGTAATAATAATAATAACAATAATAATAATAATAGTACATTTATATAGCGCTTTACCTCAAATGAGCCGAAAGCGCTTTACAATCCAATAACTTGTAGCTTCATCTAATCTGTCACTCTTTTTGACTCTGCCTTTTCCCTTTGCTTACTGCCATCTACTATCTTTCTGCCTTACCGGGTCTATTCTCCTGCCATAAAAAAACACCCAACACTTTATAAAAAACAATTCCTTCAGCCAAAGTCGAACTTGCTGGGCCTAACTACTTTTCTTAGTTATGCGCTTAGCGGCAGCATGACGCATCTGCGATCATATTGACAGGAAACTGTCTGAGCGATCGAAGAATAAGAAGAGTCATTTACATTCTCATGTATTTATCTTTATACGGCACGTTAGCTCCAAATTCTGAAACACAAATCTCAAATGTACACAAAACTGTCAGTAGGCCTATGTCGGAGACTGAGAGAGCTTTTTGATTCTGTCTAGTTTTCTCATGAACAATTTCAACCATTTCAACGGGCGCAATTGGTGACTACAACTGGCGCAATTGATGACTACAACGGGCGTAATTGATGACTACAACGGGCGCAATTGATGACAACGGGCGTAATTGATGACTACAACGGGCGTAATTGATGACTACAACGGGCGTAATTGATGACTACAACGGGCGTAATTGATGACTACAACGGGCGTAATTGATGACTACAACGGGCGTAATTGATGACTACAACAGGCGTAATTGATGACTACAACGGGCGTAATTGATGACTACAACGGGCGTAATTGATGACTACAACAGGCGTAATTGATGACTACAACAGGCGTAATTGATGACTACAACAGGCGTAATTGATGACTACAACGGGCGTAATTGATGACTACAACAGGCGTAATTGATGACTACAACGGGCGCAATTGATGACTACAACAGGCGCAATTGATGACTACAACGGGCGCAATTGATGACTACAACGGGCGTAATTGATGACTACAACGGGCGCAATTGATGACTACAACGGGCGTAATTGATGACTACAACGGGCGTAATTGATGACTACAACGGGCCTAATTGATGACTACAACAGGCGTAATTGATGACTACAACAGGCGCAATTGGTGACTACAACGGGCGTAATTGATGACTACAACGGGCGCAATTGATGACTACAACGGGCGCAATTGATGACTACAACGGGCGCAATTGATGACTACAACGGGCGCAATTGATGACTACAACGGGCGCAATTGATGACTACAACGGGCGCAATTGATGACTACAACGGGCGCAATTGATGACTACAACGGGCGCAATTGATGACTACAACGGGCGCAATTGATGACTACAACGGGCGTAATTGATGACTACAACGGGCGTAATTGATACAGGCGCAGTTGATGACTACAACGGACGCAATTGAAAAACAAGCGCAATTGAGAATAGGAGTAATTAGAATAGGCGCAATTGAGATGCACCGTGGTAAACGGACGAGGACCATTAATGAAGTCACCTGCTGGCCCTGTAGTCATGAATGCGTATTAGACAGTCCAAACGGGGTTTAGAATGTAAATTAGGCTAAACAGCCAATCGTTATGGGTGTTTAGTCTAATGTACATACTATTCCCCGTGTTGACTGTCCCATGACAACAGGGCCTGCTATGTTACGACAGCTGTACTTCAAGTTCTTCTTCGTCTGCGTTCCCAGGCCATATGGCCATAATGGTTAAGGTACGTATGTGTCCGGTTTTCAGTTTTCACTGGTCTCCCCGATGCGTACAGCCGACACATTTGAATATCGGAGGAGCTCAAAGGAGAAAAATTATTTCGAAGATTTTTTTTTTTTTAAAACAAGGCAGGAGAATGGGCCAATAAGTCAGAAAAATAGTTGATTACAGAAAGCAAAGGGAAAAGGCAGGGTAAAAGAGAGTGGCAGATTACAGGAAGTTACAAGCACAGAACTTCCAGAAGGCGGGGGTACTATTTTTACGAAGACCCCCAGGTATCCCCACGGGGAGATTACGACAACTGTACAACAAATGACATTCTGCAGTATGGGATAATCAGGCTTAGTGACTCTCAAACTAAATTACGCTAATATTATTCGGCAATACCATTAGGCCTAAAAACGTTTACATGATACGAATAATAACCGGGCTATATGTTCATAGATTAAAAGAAAAGTGTTTTGGCTAATTAACCTGCTCATATCAAGTTTGGTTGTGGTTTTTTCTCCCAATTGTCATTCAGCATCTTTAAAAATATGCTATGCTATTCACATACACACTCACACGCACACACACGCGCGCGCGCACCCACACACACTGCAACACACACGCACGCATACAAACACACACGCACCGCACGTATGCACACGCACCGCACGCACGCACGCACGCACACACACACACACACACACACACACACACACACACACACACACACACACACACACACACACACACACACACACACACACACACACACACAATAACACACACACACACAAACACACACACACACAATAACACACACACACACACACACACACACACACACACACACACACACACACACACACACACACACAAATATTAACACATTAACACACACTGGGATTATGGTATAATGACAGCAACGCTACTGTACAGCCTAGAAAAATAGCCCGTGAATTAATAGGCCTACAGTACTAACTAACATAAGGAAAACAGATTTTGAAATGAATCAGTAACTTAATTCTGGGACACTCTTTCAATGGCTCCCCCCCACCTGCGTGCGCATCCAACGGAAGTGTCGCCATCTTAGTCAGATTTGTGTGTAAACAGCATCGATCTGGCATTTTTCAAACAAAGTTACTGACTAAGATGGCGGTCTCCCATAATATGGCACGCTCCTTGTGGCCGGATATGACGACACGTGGGTACCAGCCATTCCCCACATAATGAAATCTGCACCCAACATAACTGTTTAAATCCCTACTTCACTTGAAAAAGTATCAGTTAAAATCAACGAATCTCTACCACTATGAGATGATGAAAAAAAACCCTGCCACAACCACAACGCCAAACAGGAGAAAACCATTTTTTTTAGAGAAAGCACAGGTAAGAGGCCGCGAGGCCTAGATGGCCGATTTAAACATGACCGGCTCACCTCTGTAGGCCTGTGTATTGTAATCTGTTGTTACCAGTGAGTGTCTGTGTAGCAGAGAAGGCAGCCACAGATACATGTTACATCTTCTCAAGCTGAAATAACCGACCTAGGCTACGTTTGTTGTCAATGTCATTGTTACCTAACATCACCTTCAAAAAGTCTGTTTCACTTTCAGACGATTTGTTTGTTTGTTTAGTTTCCTGGGCCTGTATTCACGTTGAGATAGCATGAGACTTAGCATCATGCTAACTTAGAAGCTCTTCCAAAAGTCCTATTAAATCCTATAGGACATTGGAAGAGCTTCTAAGTTAGCATGATGCTAAGTCTCATGCTATCTCAACGTGAATACAGGCCCTGGTTATCAGTCATCTTCTCGTCTATGCTGTAATATAATTTCTTTTGATGTAATTAAACAACCGATCTGCCGCCATTGCGGCAAAGTATAACAATAAGCTTACTACACAAAAACTAAAACTTCAATTATCTAACAATACATAAATATTTTATTAAAATGATTTCTGAATACTCACAGTGATCTTTCGTGAAACCAAAAACACTCGGTAACGTGCTAGCTTGGTTACTTTTTCAACGAAGAAGAAAAACAACAGGAAAATTTAACAAAGAACGAAAAAACTGTACATAGGATTTACATGTGAGACCGGTTTTCAAATTTCAACACCATGAAAAATCCCTGAATAAAGATGACAGTCACCGTAAGTAGAGTAGGGGACCCGAGTAGGGGCAATTGGCAAGTCCCAGATAAGCAATGGCCCTATTAGGCAGCGACCCAGTTCAGTCATGATTTCATTGGTTGACTGCTAACAACAATGAGGTCTTGACCAATAGTTTGCTAGGCCTGTTGTCGTCTTTCTGTGATTTCGTTCTCTTTGGTTTTTTTTCCTTTTTCTTTAATTTTTTTCTTTCATGTTATTTTCTCCCTTTTATTTCAAACTATTAATCAATCTCGTCACAATCGCTTTTTCTCTCCCCCCCTCCTTAAATTGTGTGTGTGTACAGTTGACCAACAATCACGTGGCTGTCATGTTTAGCCCACAGATATTTTAAAAGGTGTCATTTTGACTTTTCACGTTTCGCCCTTTCATTCTGCGCAGGCGTGTGCATATTTCTGTTTGTGTGTTTGTCTGTGTGTGGATTCGTTCGTGCGCGTAAGCGTGTACACATTTCATGCTTTGTATTCTTTCATTTTTGCGCACCCAGTTTTATGAGGTTGGAAGTAAGCTTATATTGAATTGAATAGCAGGCCTGAAAATGTCTTCGTTTGCATTGGTATTTGGTACTTTATAGTCACATAGGCGTCTCTGTGAAATTCGGGTTGCTCCCACCTGGAGAGCGCGTCGCAGCCAGAGGTGCGCCATCCATTTGTTTTATTTCCATGTGATTTTTATGTGACTGGTAAGGAAGGAAAGAGGGGGAGGGGGGATTTTGGACCACTCTTTTTCGTTGCCATTGGGTTTAACGTGTGCTAAGTGCATGGGCACACGTAACCTCGGTTTATCGTCTCATCCGAAAGACTCCACGTTCAGACCATAAGGCCTAGTGCAGATTGAGAGCAAAAAGCCCCTGTACCCAGGTTCGAACTCGGGTTTACTATACACGAGGCCTCGAACGCGTTACCTCTGTGCCGCTCTACACCATTATTGTATTAATTGTAGATATATTGTGTATCTGTGTGTATAATAAATGTGCATGAGAACTTCTCGGAGATCATCTAAGCCGAAACTTCTGAACCAATCATGATATAAATTGGTAGTTGAATTGTAGGCCTACCCGATGTCCTGATGATGATTATTATGTCAGACCATGGACATACATTAATTAATATAGCATGCATTGTCAGACTAATAAAATATTCTATTTTTACGGCACAAACGTTTGTTATTTGTTACGAAACGAAACGTGGGAATTAATTTTGGCCTCTGGGACAAATATGGGTGCGCATGGGGAGTGTAAATCCATGTGTCAAACCCTGTGACAACTGACTGTGATCACTGATGTGACAGATCCATCACTTTGTGTGCAATGGCATGCTGGCAGATTTGCAAAGCCTGTGTACTTGTGAGGGGAGCTTTCCAAATCGCCATTTCCCGAATCTCCATTTCTCAAATCGCTATTTCCCAAAGTGCCTTCTTGTTTTATGACATATTATGAAGTAAGTATAATTTTGCCTTTTTCATTGATGTGTGCTTGTGAGTGAGTATTTTCAGTTTGTTGATTTGACTAAACAATCAACCAATGAATCCATGCACTCAGCCTTTCACACACATGTAAAAGTTACATTTGGTAAAACTTCATTACCAATTGCTAGTAAAATAATAACGGTGAGTTGACACACGGTGTCAATTTACAGTAATTGTCTAACTCTCTCTCTCTCTCTCTCTCTCTCTCTCTCTCTCTCTCTCTCTCTCTCTCTCTCTCTCTCTCTCTCTCTCTCTTTCTCTCTCTCTCTCTCTCTCAGGTCAGGTCAGGTAATGAGGGCAACTAGGCCTCGCGGCCTCTGAAGTGCCCTATCAATATAGTTTTTGTAGTATTGAGCACAGCTGTGACGGTTTTTGATGACACAATCAGTCATGTTGGTATCTCAATTCTGTCAATTTAGGGTCTTTGTCCAGGAGGTTTTTAAACTGGTTAAGGTTTGGTGCAAGCTTGATTTGTGCAGAGAGGTTATTCCAATACTTGGCAACTCTGTTAGCAAAAAAATGTTTTCTAATGTTAGTTCTGCTGTATTGTATTAGTATTTTTAATTCACAGCTTCTAGTTTTCGAATAGTTCGAGAGCTGAAACAATCTTTTGTTAGTAAAGTCAGTATTGTTAAAATTTTTATAAACATTTATCAGGTCTCCTCGCAGCCTCCTGTATTTCAAGGATGGCAAATCCAGTCTGCGCAGCCTTTCACCATAGTCTTTATTTTTAAGAGATTTTATCAGTTTGGTAGCTCTCCTCTGGCATCTTTCGATTGACACAGACTGTCTTTTGAGATATGGGTTCCAAATTTGATTCCCATATTCTAAATGTGGTCTCACCAAGCTTTTATACAGGTTTATAAACACATTATTTTTTATTCCTAAAAAAGTCCTCCTAATCAGCCCCAGCATTCTATTTGCCTTGCCAACAGCTGTTGTGATATGTTTGTCAAACTTAAGATTAGGATCAAAGATCACCCCTAAGTCTTTTTCTTCTGTGCATGTCTCTAATTCATGTCTATTTGTGCCATGAGTTATTTCATATTCCCTCTGTGGATTTTTGAATCCTAAATGCATAACTTTACATTTGGCAGCATTGAAATACAATTTCCACTTCTAAGACCATTCAATAAGCTTATTTATATCTTTTTGTATTATGTCCGATTCATGAGAAGAATTATAAATTTTAGTGTCGTCTGCGAATACTTTGCAAACACTCTCTCTCTCTCTCTCTCTCTCTCTCTCTCTCTCTCTCTCTCTCTCTCTCTCTCTCTCTCTCTCTCTCTCTCTCTCTCTCTCCACCACTATCTTTCTCTCTGTCACTCTCTCTCTCTTTCTCTCTCGTGAACTTTTTTTTAATCCCCGCACATTTTGCAAAGTCTTCGAAGGACGAAACGGGAAAGAGAGAAACGGAACCATCTCTGCTTTATGTTGTTGCGGTCGCCTGGCCCAGTTTCGTCACACTATCCAGACTGCCTTTGACGTTCACAGCCACAAGTTTCTGTTACGCCACAGTTTACCTTGTTGCCTTGCAGCGTGGATGCTAATTTAGAAAGTCACCTCGGACAATGTATCTCCAATCTCTGTCTGTTTGTCTGTCTGTCTGTCTGTCTGTCTGTCTCTCTCTCTCTCTCTCTCTCTCTCTCTCTCTGTCACTCTCACGCGCGCACGCACGCACGCGCGCGCGCGCACACACAGCATACGCACACGCAAACGCGCGCGCGCGCACACACACACACACACACACACACACACACACACACACACACACACACACACACACACACACACACATATATATCTCTATATAAATATATACACACACACACTTCTTCTGATTGGGGATGTTTATCCTGCCCCACGCCCTGGCGCACAGGATGTATGCTTTGTGAGTTCGTGTCATCCATTCCAACGGCACACACGGCCTACTCGTACCGAACAGTGGAATGGGATTTAACGTGCGCGCAAGATCTTGTGTGTGCGTTCGCTCACGGGACCTCGGTCGGGTCTCATCCGAAGGACACACACACACACACACACACACGCGCGCGCGCGCGCGGGTATGCACACACAGATTCACAGCCGGAACCGGGCTTTATCAAACAATAATCTAGAAATCTATGCACTCAGTCGTTTCAAGTGCGCACGCGCTGACGATAGGATGTAAACAAGCTTTATCAAGCTTTTTTTTTAATCGTCAATAAAGATCATTTTGACTTGACTTGATCGACTTGACACACACACACACACAGCCGCATTTTGCAATTTGGTTTGCCACAGCAAACATATATTCCCCATCATGGAGTCAAACGCCAACTCTATTGATCCGGCTCGCCGCTAAATAATCAGAAAATAACTATGATCTAAGACGACTTGACATGCTGATAAAAAGTTTTCTTTTTCTTCTTCTTCTTCTCCTTAGGCAGCCAACTTCATCACGTTGAAGATTCTGCTGCACTTTAGGGGGTACTACGAAAAAGAGAGAAATAGCAAAATATAGGGTACAAGAATGAAGAATGAAAAATGGTGCTTTACGTCTTCTCGGTCTGGAACAGACACATATGGGACATTTGTAAATGTGTGACTGACAAAGATGGTGGGAACGATACTGGAGGCAATGCCCGAAGGCAGTGCAACACCAGTAAAGTCCCGAATTTTTAACAATACATATAAGTGTAGCAGTAACCCCGCCTCGGTTAAACCTCATCGGCTATGGTACCGCCACGGTGCATAAGATTAGATAGAGTACAAAGCGAAATGATAACATTATGGGGAAAAAGAAAGAAATGATGGCAATAAAGTCAGGAAATAACTGAAGTATTTACAGATACCATGGACACTACATTAAGTGTCCATGTTTAAATATGGCATCCATGCAGATACACAGTTTACGCTCATTGAGGCCACCCAGGAATTGTTAAATTTTGCCCGGGAATGTGCGTTGATGTAGTACCCGTAAAAATGCGACGGCACCGGTGTCGCAGAGTTTGTTGCGTAAAGGGAGGTGATGCTACTGTACACTGACCAGTCATTGCAGGCGAGATTGTGTACATTCCAGAAGGAAACGAGGTTTTATATTAAAATTGAAATAACAGACACCACCAATGATGGGCGAGACAGAAGTTCGTGCATTTCGCCCTTACAAGGTATGCAGAGAATAGTGCATTTCATTGATATTTTAATTATTTTGGTTTTGAATTCATTACGGGCATTTTTGATCGGTGTTCATCTGGATGATGATGATCTGCCTTGTTGCTTCAGTGCTTGGCCTTGGCTTGAGACGTAAAAAATAGCTAAACTTCTCAGTCTTACTAAAGTCAGAAATATGACAAAAATAAACTGCTTAGTGAAATGTTTTATGGTTTTGATGGTTGAAATTGCAATCATTACTTCTTTTTGGGGCCCACGATAATTAAATTGATCATTCTGGCACCCTCACTGGCCTCAGGAGGAAAAAAAAAGACTGAAAAAGGGGGGTCGGTTCCATCTGATGCAGGGCCTAAGCTGCTGCATGGACATAGGGGTGTTTGGGTTTAGTGACCCAGCCAGCTCGCGCCCGCTGCTTGGGTCTTAGCGTGATGCTGTGTCCTGGAAACAGGGGGTGGGGGGTAGGGGGGCTGATGGGCTTATTGGTGATTCCCTTGCACCGCTGACCCACTGGGGGTAACAGCAGTGAAGGAGCAGAGGTCGTCCTGCTGCAGATCATTCCACTCCCTGGTTTGCATGCAAATGCAACCTAACCAAAGAAAAATATTTGGATGGGTCACTTTTGCTCCAAGTTGTCCAACAGTCAATATCCCCAGATCATTTTGCCAGATTGGCTCTATTGTTTCAATTGTCTTTTTCATGGCATGATTTGTGCCAATGCTTTTCTTCTTCTTCATTTTTCTCTGGCAGTCAAGGGGTTAACCCTTTCGCTGCCAGCCATTTTTCAGCCCCAAAATACCATTCAGCTTAACTCATAACTGGGTAGAGAAAAAAAAAATGCAATATTGCAAATTCCTTTGTGACATGTATAACTTTAGGCCTTATCCTTACATCCCAAAATTACGAAAATAGGGTCTTCAGATAACAGGCCCTGATTTGATGCCTTTTAGTGACATGGGTGTTAACCCTTTCACCGCCAGCCATTTTTTTAGCCAGATAATACCATTAAAGTAAACTTAACTGGGTTACAGTGGGTAGAGAATTTTTTTTTATCTGCAATATTGGGAATTCCTCTGTGACATGTATAACATTACTCATTAGGCCTATCCTTACTTCCGAAAATAAAGAAAATAGGATATTCCACTAACAGTAACAGGCCCTGATTTGATTGCCTTTTAGTGACATGGGTGTTAAATCATTGTGGTGCATAAATGCGACATTGGTGGTGAAAGGGTTAAAACATTGTGGTGCAAAAATGCGACATTGGTGGTGAAAGGGTTAATCGCTCAGTTGCCATGTGCTGTGTCTGTGCGTGCAGCTCCTGGCGGTGATCATGAGCCTGATCGCCCTGGTTCTGATGGTGGTGTCGGCGGCGGGCCCCCACTGGATGGAGGTGTCCTTTGAGCAGGGCCACCCCAAGTCATGGGGACTCTGGTGGGACTGCGTCACCGTCAACGGGGTGTCACTGCTGGAAATGTGTGTGGAGACTGGTGAGTGGTGAGAGAGAGAGAGACAGAGAGAGAGAGACAGAGAGAGAGAGAGAGAGAGAGAGGGAGGGAGAGAGAGAGAGAAACTCTGAAAATTTTAATCGTAAGGCCACCGGCCTGTATGCAAGTGGGTACACGTTGGTAATCGAAATGAAAATACATATTAAATGAAAGCAACGAAAAGAGGAAGTAAGTTACTTCTAAAGAAACAAAATGCAATTAATCACAAGGGAAGTAATTTGAATTCAGGAAAAAACACCAAACCAATATAAAACGAAGTGTTTGAGAGAGAGAGAGAGAGAGAGAGATAGAGAGAGAGAGAGAGAGAGAGAGAGAGAGAGAGAGAGAGAGAGATAGAGACAGAGAGAGATAGAGAGAGAAAGAGAGAGTGAGAGAGAGAGACAGAGAGAGAGACAGAGAGGCAGACAGAGAGAGGGAGAGAGAGAGAGAGAGAAAGAGAGAGAGAGTGAGAGAGAGAGAGAGAGAGATAGAAGAAAAACTTGGTCATATCGTATGCCGGTAAATCTCCTGCGTTTTATGTTTTTTCAGATTGGTTGTTTGCCTGCGCGGCCTTGATGGTGATTGGTCTGCTGTGCATGCTGATGGTGTGTATCATCGGGAGCGTGGGGCTGTGCACGAGTAAACGCGCGTTGTACAATGCGTCTGCCGTTATCACCATCTTTACCAGTAAGTGTTGTCCCCCCGTGGGGATACCGGGGGGTCTTTACCCCACCTTCTGGAAGTTCTGTGCTTGTAACTTCCTCTAATCTGTCACTCTCTTTGACTCTGCCTTTTCCCTTTGCTTACTGTCGTCTACTATCTTTCTGCCTAATCCAGTCCATTCTCCTGCCTTTT
The DNA here is from genome assembly GCA_017654935.2 of Phymorhynchus buccinoides. Taxonomy (NCBI): domain Eukaryota; kingdom Metazoa; phylum Mollusca; class Gastropoda; order Neogastropoda; family Raphitomidae; genus Phymorhynchus; species Phymorhynchus buccinoides. Next base: position 7,833,535 of record CM065702.1, read on the forward strand.
TTCATGAAACACTTTCAAAAAGATTTCCTCTTGCCGAAGTCGAACTTGCTGGGCCTAACTATTTCTTAGTTAGGCGCATAACGGCAGCATTACGCATCTGCGCTCATAATTGATAGGAAACTGTCTGAGCGATTGAAGAAGAAAACCAGTAAGTGTGTGTATGTGCGCCGCGCACGCATGTGTGTGTGTGTGTGTACAATGTATATGTGTTGCACACACAATGTCTGAAGTATTGGGCAGTGTAACACTACTAGCAGATGTTTTGTATATTATGTCTTCCACAATTACCATCTTTGCGACTAGGTGTGGTGTGGTGTGTGTGTGTGTAACTTTGTGTATGTGTGTGTGTGTGTCACTGTGTGTGTGTGTGTGTGTGTTTTGTGGGGTGGGTACTTCTGCATGGATCGGTCAGTTAGTGAGTCAGTGAGCGAGTTAATAAGAAATAGAGAGATACAGTAAAGAGTGTTTGTCTCTGTTCATATATCATGTATGTACAAGTTTGCTTGCATATATTGTGGACACTTTCATACCGAGTTGAACATAATATATTGTTAAGCTAAAGTAATATATACTAATGCTAGTTTTTATTATTTTATTGCAGTTGTTCTTCAGATCATCTGTCTCATTATCTACCCTGTCAAGTTCACAGAAGAGGTATGCATCCATTGATAGCTTGCACTCACAAATACACACACACACACAAGCAGGCACACACACACACACACACACATGTGTGTGCGCAAGCATGCACACACACACATACACACACACGTGCGCGTGCAATCATGCACGCACACACACACATGCACGCATGCATGCACGCACGCACACTCACACATGCGTGCATGCACGTGCACACCCACACCCACACGCACGCACACACGCATGCATGCACACATACATACACACACACACAAACACGCAGGCATGCAGCATACATACGTGCACACACACAGGCACACACACACAGATGCATGCACACACATGCAGGACATCATCCTTGAAGTGAGAGGGAGTTGTAAAAGGGAGGTCATTTTAATACTTACAAGGAAGGGCAATGTCTCAGAGAAGTAGGTCTTAAGGGGAGAGAGTGTTATAAGGGAGGTTCCTCTGTACAGTCAGACCTTCATTATAAGACCCTCTGTTAAGGTGGCACACTGCGCTTTTGGGGGGCAATTTATGTTCATTTTTGTTTCTCAGAATCTAATAAAGATGTCTACATGAAATTTTGCACACTGATACAGAAGAGAACATTACCCTGACCATACATGCCAAATTTGAAGACTGAGGGTACTATGAAAGTATGGAGTCCAGCTAAAATAAATTCACACAAAATCTTAGCCCCTCAACAGCGCTGGATTCAAGTACTGCTGATCATTTGTCTATTTTCCTAACACATCAAAGAGTGCAATAGTCATAAACTTAGCGTGTAAGTTGTTAATTCGCGTTCTTTGTCTCAAACGAGATCCTGTGAATTTGTTTCTATTGTTTGGTGAGACCCCTCTGATTTAAGACCACTTTTTCTGGACATTTTGGAAACTTGTCTCAAAGACCCACCACGTCGCGTGTCAAAACCACAGGTTTTCACGTGTTTTCCCTCTTATAGCTGGTAAGGAATCTTAAGTAATCTTCCTAGCATAAGAGGGAATGTGACACGTGACGTGGGGGGTCTTTAAAATAGAGGTTCGACTGTATTGTTTTGGCCTGCGGCTGTGACCAGGTGAAGGAGGACAAGCACTACCGGGCGGAGACGCTGAGCTTCGACCTGGACTGGACCTACGGAGTGGCCTGGGGCGCCGTCTGCTTCATGATCGGGGCAGCCATCTTGTTTCTCGTCCGCACCCGGGAGGAGGGGTCGGGCCGCTCGGACAACACGCCCCCGCCCGTCTATCTGTCCTACACCCGAGCCTGAGACCTTGACCTTGACGCTAAACTGCTGTGATTACATCATCCATAGAGAGGGAGTTGGTCAGATATAGCAGTTCTGACAATCTTGATTTTGTCCAGTACCGTATTTTACGGACTATAAGGCGATACTTATTTTGTTCACAGACTGAAACCCGTGCGCCTTATGATATGTCACCCAGCACCACCACAAAAGGGACATTAAGTCTCTCAGCTGGTTTTTCTTAGCAGGATTGAAAAGTAAAAAATCGCAATTAAAAAAAAAATCAATTTTGGGTTTTGAGTATTTTTGTGTTCTCCAACATCTTATCTTTCATATCTATAAAGAATAATCTTTAATATGGTCTCTGAATGCTCTAAAAAAGTGTTCTAAGATGAGTATGTCAATGTATTTTCTACAGCTAGGCTAGACTTTGGGCTGTGTTTTCCCAAAATGGCCGATGCTCGCCCTACTTACTTTTAATGCTCATAACTCTGGAACGGAAAAAGATACAGGAATGGTTTTTGTATCATTACAAAAAAAATGGTCTGAAGTTTCCAACTGTATACTTTTCTCAGAATGGTCAGTTTGACACTTAATGTCCCTTTTGGACTGCTGGTCTCGGATTCTGCGACCTGAACAAGCGAAGGTGTGGCTGCGAGTTGGGGCGCGGAATGAGCGGCGTGGGAGCAACGCCACTGAACGGCCCAGAAGATGGGACAGCAAAAATAATATGTCCCTTTCGTAGTGCTGGGTCACATGATGAACAAAATAGTAAGAAAATGAATAACAAAATCTGAATTTTGTGTAAAATTTGGTGGGTACGCCTTATAAGGTGCTCCTTATAATCCGAAGAATATGGTACCCACAAGCCTGAAATCTGGTATTGGGTGTTGCTTAGAAAGCAGAGCACTCTTTATTCTGTATGTCTGTCCTACGCACGGGCTGCAGATCTCTAAAAACTTCATTGCTGGTACTAAGAATAGAGGGTGTTTGATTTTGATAGCATTTCTGACTCGTTTTGATTTTGCGTGTTGGTTGTGCTTTTGATAGAGTGCGATCTGGTCGTTCTTAGCACTCGTGGTATTAAGTTAGCTGCTTCGATTTTAAAAACAGATTTGGGTTTTAGTGAAAACAAATTTTGTTTTCAGATAGAGATGCAGACGCAGAAAGAGAGAGAGAGAGAGAGAGAGAGAGAGAGAGAGAGACTGACAAAAACAGCAGAATAAGTGTGTTCGATCAGTTTTTTTGTAAAATGTGAACCGTTGTCATGATGATATGTTTTGCTTAGCCTCCATGCTAAGAGAATTAACTAGAATGTTCTTAGCTAAAATAATAATCTAAAAAAAAACCATGAAAATAATAATCTAAAATTTCTTGTTAAGGATAATTACTGAATTTAAAATTAGAATAATAATTTTATTGCTTAAATATTGTTTTAGACACACAAAAATGTCCTCTTGAGTGTAGGTTGTTTCGTGATTTTAAATGGACAAAATGTGGAAAGGGTAGGTGATGTGGACGAAATTGAAATGCTAATGGAGAGGAGAGGTATGTGGCTGGTTGTCTGAAATGCTTCTTTAGATTTAACTATATATTTGTGTGTGTGTGTGTGGGGGGGGGGGGGGTCATGTTATTTCTATGTGTGAATGTGTGTGTGTGTGTGTGTGTGCCTTGCATATGTGTGTGTGTGTGTGTGTGTGAGTGTGTGTGTGCCTTGCATGTGTGTGTGTGTGTGAGTGTGTGTGCCTTGCATATGTGTGTGTGTGTGTGTGTGTGCCTTGCATGTGTGTGTGTGTGTGTGGGGGGGGGGGGGGAGGGGTTCATGTTATTTTTATGTGTGAATGTGTGTGTGTCCACTGTATGTATGTGTGCACATGCATGTGTGTGTGTGTGTGTGTGTGTGTGTGCCTTGCATATGTGTGTGTGTGTGAGTGTGTGTGCCTTGCATGTGTGTGTGTGTGTGTGTTGTGTGTGTGAGTGTGTGTGCCTTGCATATGTGTGTGTTTTGTGTGTGTGTGAGTGTGTGTGCCTTGCATGTGTGTGTGTGTGTGTGTCTTGTGTGTGTGAGTGTGTGTGCCTTGCATATGTGTGTGTTTTGTGTGTGTGTCTGTGTGCCTTGCATACATGTGTGTGTGTGTGTTTGTGTGTCTTGTGCTGTGTGTGTCTGTGTGCCTTGCATACATGTGTATGTGTGTAAGGGGAGGGTTGTTCGAGTAAACACATGCAAGGAGTATGCTTATGTGAAGCTAATGTGCACAAATCTTTCATAACTCTTTAACGCTCTCTGTTCCTTTTATTTATATCCAAATTTTGTTAATTTAATTATTAATACAGTGGTCGCCGCTTTATAAAACCGCGGTTAATAGAGCCAGCCGCTTATTAAAGCCGATTTCTTACGGTCTGGATTTTTTACTATAGGTTATGTATTAAAACAAAGCCGCTTAATATAACCACCCCGCCGCTTATTAAAGCCACTTTTCTCAGATAAATCACATAGTTTGTGACTAAAACTCACACGATTTTGTTCTTTTTTCTTTTCTTTTCTTTTTTTTGGCGTGAAAATATGTCACTTGTGTCACTCAAGACATATTTATGTGCACGCTCACGTGTATCACGAAGTAACTGAGTTTAGAAAAGAATGTCAGTCAATAAAAACCAAAACAAAAGTTCAACATCGTTTAAGAGGCCTTGTGAAGTTGTGTTTAGATTCAAGCAAGTGTAAATGACGAAAGAAAGTGTGAAAGTGTGACTGACGTAAACAAAAGAGAAGCAAAAAAAAAAAAAAGTTCAAAAATGACGTAATCCTGGACCGCCGAATATTAAATCCGCCGCTTATTAAAGCCATTTTTCGTCGGTCCCAAAATGGCTTTATAAAGCGGCGACCACTGTATTATAATTATGGTTTTGTTTGCCTGTTATGTATAAAAACAACTGCTAAAACACTCGGGAGTTTTTCGTTGTACGATTTGTTTTCCCAAGTTTTTTTGTTTTTCCTCCCAACGTACCTCAGCCAACAATGGCGAACGAGCGTCTTTCTGAAAATGTTGGCCTTTGCACTATGATTGTGATGGGGGTACTGTTTGTGTGTGTACTTGTGTAGATGTTGAGGGAGGGGGGGGTGGGGGAAGGGTGGAAGAATGAGGGAAAGGGGGGGGGGGGGTAAAGAAAGGGGAGGAGAAATGGTGGCTGTTCAAGTGTGTTTTTTTAATGGAAAACGACAAACAAACGTTTCACATATAATTATGTCCATATGTCAGCATAGTAAGGCCAGTTTTATGTGAGCTTGCATTGTGGCTATCTTTCTTGAAAAAGGACAGAAACGTCTGTCTCTGAAGCTGTTTTTATATTAAAATCTAAAGTGGGTTGTCGGTATTAACAGGTATCCTAATGAAAAGAACAATTTTTCCATTGTGTAAAGCAAGTTTTTTTGTTTTTTGTTATTGAGAAACTGTAGCACAGCTAATAGTTTGAGCTATTTAGTTGCATGTGTGTGTGTGTGTGTGTGTGTGTGTGTGTGTGTGTGTGTGTGTGTGAGAGGTAGAAAGAGAGCGTTGCATGCAAGCATCATGTGTATTTTACTTTCTAGTGAATTATTATTTCTTTGCCTTTAATTTTCTCGCTCTCGATGTAAAGTGCACTGAGCTCATGTGAGAAAGAGCGCTATATAAATTCACATTATTATTATTATTATTATTATTATTATCGCTATAACCTAGCTTTTATGTCGCATCTTTCGAGATAAAGTGAGCACTCATACTTTTATTTCCGCACAAAAATCACCCGTGTTGCCACAGATCTAGAGCCAGGGATCAACTGGCCAGTAGTCTCACAGAATTTTCGATATTGAAAATCCTTGGACCAGATTTGACGTAAAAGTTAGATAAAGTGACAGGCTTTTGAACTTTAGGAACTTAACTTGTCTAACTATGACGTCACTGCTCTTTCGTGTCAAAACGAGACTTCCATAGAAGCTGACGAAGCACAAGCGAATGGTGACATGCTTTTTTGTGAATTATCTAATTCATAAGCTATTGGCTTGATCATGTTAAATTTATGTATGTTTGCAACTTCCAATAAACTCGGAGTTTATGACCCAATTCAATGTTTGCATAATTCTGCACACTTTTTATTTGTGCTTGAGAGTTTGAGTCTCCAAAGTTGAAGCAATCTATGTCATGCAGATGATGGTGAAAGTTGAATCAACTGTGGAAATTGGTGTCGGAAACATGGGGCTTGTACTCGGGAACCTTAGCAAGAGATTGGTATGTTTGTAACCTATGTGTTGGGCAGTTGTTCAGATCTGGTGATTTTGAAGGGTATGTTCTGAGTATTTTTGCCTCTTTGTCAAAGCTTGACAAGCAAAAACATTCAAAATATATTGTTTTCTATTTGTGGTGTACATAAATTAATGATGCTTGAAAAAAAATTCCTTTTTAAAAAAATATGATATAGTGGACTGTGCATTTGTATTGTTAAGATTACTGATATTTTATGCTTTCCTTTATCTTAGACATTATATCAACTTTACGAGTAATGTTTTAGTAATCTCACGCCTAAACTTACTGCAATTGACTGTTTTTAATTTATGACATATCACTGCTTTTTATGCTGGGTTAATTTTATTCAATATTATCATGCTTAGCTGAATTAGGCAAGTTTTGTTTTGCATGCTGACAAAATAATGCACAGAAATATATTTTTTCATTAAGAAAATCCATTTACCCTTTTGAATGGAGCTATCCCCCACGTGGGGATACCTTGATATCTTTTGTATAAATAGTTCCCCCACCTTCTAGAAGTTCTGTGCTTGTAACTTCCTCTAATCTGTCACTCTCTTTGACTCTGCCTTTTCCCTTTGCTTACTGTCATCTACTATCTTTCTGCCTTACCGGTCCATTCTCCTGCCCTTTTTTCACGAAGCACTTTCAAAAACATTTCCTCCAGCCGAAGTCGGACTTGCTGGGCCTAACTATTTGTTAGTTAGGCGCATAACGGCAGCATGACGCATCTGCGCTCATAATTGACAGGAAACTGTCTGAGCGATCGAAGAAGAAGATGAAGAAGAATGGAGCTATGATAAGATAACTGCATAAAAGGGACAGAAACATGTATTAGACAGTAACATATATGGTGTTTTATTTGCATATTATATTGTGGCATCTCAACTTAATTTTTTGTTGTTGTGGCATCTATACTTGAATATTCGTATTCTGACTGCCCTAAAAGTTAATTTTTATTTTTTGCTTTTTTTTATATTTTTTATATGCATTTTATCTTTGCAATATTAAGATGCACAACAAATTAAAACAAAGTCGAAATTGAAACGTCGTGACTTGTATTGTTTGTGTGATTAAATCTTTTGTTTTGGGTTTCAATTTTGACTTTGTTTTAATTTGTTGTGGATTTTACTTCGTTTCTTCAAATATTAAGATGATTTAAAAAAAAAAAGGTAAACTAGAATCTCTTGCAGCACTTGGTAAATATATATTTATATATATACACCAGTGTGTCATACCTGAAGAAGAGAGGACACCTCTCGAACGCTAGTATTAAAATTGGAACCACCACGGATTTGTTGTAGTTTTCTTTCTTGTTGTGTACATACCTGAAGACAGAGAGGTTAGCCGGACCTCTCGAACCTCCCGAAAACCAGACAGGTATCTAAAAGCTATCCAGGCCGACAACCACCTGATATTAATCCTAATATCAGTGGCTACACTTTCTCCCTTCCTTTTACTTTACACCAAGCCATGTGTTATACTAGGGCGGGGTGTCGAAGACAAGAGTATAGAATAGTCCTCTTTAAGGGTTCGCTCCAACAGTCTACCACGTGTCAACAGGTAGATGGGTGACACCAATTGCAAATATTCGAATAAATACCCGGACACTGGAAATTTTGGTTTGGTGGGAAAAAATGTTAGCCGGACCGGGAGTCGAACCCGAGACCTCCCGAAAGCCAGACGGGCGCTCTAACCACTGAGCTTGTTCTAGTCCACAGTTTCTTGTTGCTAATATAACTATTATTACGTAATCCTAGTCAGTTTGAAATTTTTTTTATCTCCCCCTTTTTGGGGGCCAATATAGTATTCAAATGGCGATATGCCATTATTTATTTTATTAATTTGTTTCCTTTAGTCAGGATAAGTTTAACAAGGTATGCAAGAGACAATTTCAGATGTAATCTACTTTCTGTTTTCAGATTTTGTGTTGTGTTATGTGTTCAATTCCTATGACTGCCTACATATCGTCGCTGTCCGACGCCAACCGTGCATCTGCAAAATCAGTGATTTTACAGGAGCATCAAAAAAACATGTTGTCATCTGCTACAATGTCATTCCCCATTTGATATACGCTTGACTCTTCTTCTTTACCGATGAGTAAACATGGGACACAATAAAAGTTGCCTAACACCTAAAGTTTTCGTGATAATTCAGTTACACGCTTCGCGCCGGAGTTGCAAAGAATGGGAGATCGACAACTGCAATCTCTGTACCGGCAGCTGCACGGTTAGCGTGTCAAGACTGGGATTTCCAGTAGATCATGTGACAAATTTGAACATTTCCATTGGTCGCAGACACAAGATATTTATAGAAGACCTGTGTGAGGTCATTAGAAGGGGTTTCAGTGAGAAATCTATTTTTGTCAAATTTTGCAGATACACGGTTAGTGTCAGACCGTGACAATATTTCTTTTGACAGAAACTATAAAAACTGTTGATTTTCTCATATTTTTCTTATTGTACATTCCTTGTCATATAACAAAAGAAAAAAAAAGGCATATTTCAAACAATCACTGGTCTAGTTAGTGATATCTCATTTATTTAACTTTTTAAAAAATTGGAAGTCTTCATTATCCTGTATGTAGATCACTTTCTTTTTATTAGTAATTGTATATTTAATCATAATGATCATTTTGTCATGTTTATGTATTGCTTATATTTTTAGGTTGTTGTTTTTTTTTTCTAAATTTACTTTACCGGTAAAATCTTTTTTCCTTATATCATTCAAATTTTGATCAATATCACCCCCCCATTTTACCACCTGTTTTGAACGCAAACACATTCCCTTTCCGACAATATTTCAGCAGATGTTATAAAAGATTTGGCTCGTGTCTTTTCGCTGTTGTATTGTCATGTGTTGGTTGTTCTTTTAATCATGTTTATTGGCATGTTTCATGCTTTCTTGTTCAGATTTTGTGTTAAATTGTGACCTTTTTGGCATTATTTTGAATGTATGTAATTTGCGTCTTGTGTCATGGTTCGTGGGGACTTGGAAGAATGCAAAAAAAGGACTTTAAAAGGACCTTTAAAGGACCAGCTAAACTTTTTAAAGGACCTATTTAAACCTTGTTTGTAGTTGTACTTGTAGACGTGGTGGGCGCAGAGCCAGACGCTGACGATTGTGGCTGAGCAGATTCATTTGTTTTGTTACTTCTGCTGCTTGCAAAAAAAGTCGGTCACATTGCACCTCGATTCCGCCTTGTGCCTTCCTTCAACTTTCTTGTCATTTTCAGTCTTTGCGTGTTGTTTCAGCACCGACTCTCCCATTGACAAGATGTTGATGTTTTTTTCACAATATGCACAACAAACTGCATGTTTGTTGTCCATCACTTTTTGGACCCAGTCCTTATAAATGTCTTCTCTCAGCCAACGATCCTGAAATGAACACTTTCCAGGCATTTGTACACTTTTTACTTGAAAACAAGCACTGAAGCAGCCGCATATGGGAAGAATTTCAACATGGCGCATAAGATATCTCGCCGAATCTCGCGCACGTGACCGGATTTACAGTGACTATTAAAATTAGATCGTCTGCTCGAAAGATACGAAGGCGATCGATTTTTGGCAAATTTTATTTCACTTAATATATCTGTTTGAGTTCATTTCTTATGACAAGGTACTTAGTTTTGTTTTTTTGCCCGATTAAAGGATTTAAACTGACCGCATGACTGATTTGAAAGGACCTCCTTGCTGATATAAAGGACTTAACAGGCCTTTTGAAGACTGATCAATTTCACAGCACTTTAAAGCACCTGAAAGGACCCCACGAACCCTGTGTGTTGTTTTTGTGCTTGAATTTAACGTCCTTCCACTACAGGTGATATCAGACAATTTTGTTTCTGTGTGAATGTGTGTGCGTAACATTCTTTTCACGTTAGAATTTCATGTTAAATTGTTCTTTTCGGCATCGTTTTTATCTTGTTATGCTTGTTGATTTTATTATTCGTTTTTGGTTTTGTTATCTCAATGTCGTTGTTGTTATTATTCCTAATCATTATTCAGTATGGTTTGCATTTGCGTTTTTATGGAGAGAGAATAACTGTGATGACCCTACCTACTAACTGGCGGTGATGGTTTTTACTTGTAGGGGGGTGGGGTCACTTTTTTTGTGCCAGAGGTTGCCAATGCTGTTTATCTGGATTGTTTGGTTTGTTTGTTTACCGCGTGATTCTATCACTCTCAGTATTTGTGTCGTGAGCAGACCTGTTTACCATTCCGGTTTAGCCGGAATTATTCCGGAAATTGGCTAAAATTCTGGGTAAAATAGTAAATTCCGGGTGAACGATGAAAATTCCGGATTTCGAAAAACCGTCTATTATTTGTTTCCGTTCGTAGTAAAAGACGCAAGGGTTGACCGAAACGTGTACCCAACACACTACGTCATCAGAAAAGGGGTTGTGCTTGACGTCACATGCATTAAATGCTGCATTTTCATTGGTTAAAGGGGTGAAATAATGTTTTTATTTTGGTCGATCTATTTCGGGACTGAGCAAATGGCGGTCAGACTTTTACTGTCGATTCGAAGAGCTTTCCAGGCAGTTTTTTAATGGTAGAGATTGTAATTAGGGCTTGAAATGAGTCAATTTAGATTATATTATCACTGGAAAATACGATGATGTGAGAATTTTGAAGTTTTCAACGGAAAATGAAGTGAAAATTGATCGCGATGGCGCCAAGTTGCAACTTGGCATCCGCCGATCCGCGGCTGAGTGATTTTTCTCTGTCCGATCCTGGACATTTCCAGGTATTTTGCTTTTTCCAGCTTGTTTTATACTAAAAATTAGTGACTGAATTTACTAATAAAACTTTTCTGGCGAAATTGAGCCAAGAAATCATCACAATATTGAAAATCGACGCCGATGTTCGCGGAAAGGAGAAGAAGAAGAAACCGCTTTATCGCAAGTCGTGTACAGATCATGTGAATTCCGGTTTTTGTTCTCAAATTCCGGGGTTTTTTGTGGCAAATTCCGGGTTTTTCATTATAAGGGTAAACAGGTCTTTGTTTCGTTATGTCACACGGTCACTCTAAATTTCTTTCTACCAAGGCCCTTTCTCAGAAAGTAAAAATTGATCCTTCTGATTCAAACTGGATTGAAATTCCAAAGTATTTACAGTGGAACCTCCCTATTAAGACTCCCTCCTACTTAAGACCTACTTCTCTGAGACATTGCCTTCTTTGTAAGTATTGAAATTACCTCCCTATTTCCCCCGAAGACCGGAGTGTGGCGGGGTAATAAAAAATGGTCACACATGAAATGTTCTCATCCGAAGCTGATGCACTTGTACCCTAGTGTTCAAGCGCTTCCGTTGTTGGGATGATCCCTGGAGTCTTTTAGCCAGGGTAAGCCAACAACAAAATTACCTCCCAACTCCCTGCCACTTAAGAATGATCTTGTATATTATGTTAATTTAAGGGATGCGGCTTATATACAGGTGCGTCTTATAGTCCAGTTTTTTATGTTGTATTTCTGTCATGTTGTTGCCCCATACCTGAATTTCTCTTTTGGAGATATTAAAGTGTACTTGAACTTGATGTAGCTTTATTCCAGAAACAGAGCATTGCAGAAAAGCCACAGGAATCACACTGGACCTAGGGCTACTGTCACACTCTGAGGAGTCACCATATTCTTCAGACTATAAGGTGCGCACCGTTGTATAAAGGGCTTCGCACACTAGCGTCAAGATCTCGAGATCGCGGCGATTTTTTGCTGCAAGGCGCAGTTTGATGCGCCGCTTGCGTGTGAGAGATTCGCGGCGCGGCAGGATTTTTTATGCGTAGCTGCGCGATTTTTTGTTGCTCGAGAATAGAACCGGCTCTAATTTTGATGCTCAAGATCGCAGAGATCGTGAAACTAGCCAATCACAACGGACGGAAGGACCATAACTCTGATTGAAGAAAAATAAATGGCAGACTTGCTCGAACCCGAAATAAAGCGTCTGACGCTAGAGTAATCTTTCCTTGCTTTCCAAATGAGGAAGTTCGCGCAACAAGAGGCGAAGCGACAAGAGTCGTGTGTGAGAACACCACTGACTCGCTACGATGTGTGCTGTGATGCAGGCGTCAAGGCGTCAAGGCGTTGCTCTGAGAAACAATTGACGCCTGATGCTAGTGTGCGAAGGCCTTAAGTAGCACCCTCCAAATTTAACATTTTGTTACTATATCTTCTTACTATTTTATTAGTCATAAGGCGCAGGGGTCTGAGTTTTTGGAAAAAGGTAGCGCCTTGTACAGACCTACTCGAGTAGCATTCTACTCATTTTGGACCTCTACCAAAGACTGTACAGGGGAAGATAAACATCCGGTCTCTTTTCCCTATATGAGTAGTGAGGACAGAAACACTGGTTATGTCCCTTTGAAATGTGACACATTTTACACATCGATAGGCCAGTTGAATTCTCCGTTCAAGTTCCAGTCAGAGTTTTTGGATAGCCTCCACTGTGAATAGTGTACACGTCCGCACTAACGATAACTCTATCAGCCCGGTTCGCCGAGCTTTTAAGTAATCCATCTTACCCTTTTAGAATATCTTTGCCTCTACTACTCTTCAAAACTGAAAACAATGCTCTTTACTAAGTATATATATTATTTTCAGTTGACATTGTTTGATGGTTTAGTGAATAAAACTACACATTTTGCACCAAAACTACTCATTTCAGCTATCCAGACTACTCAAGACTTGTGTAGGGGGTAAACAGGTCTGCTTATAGTCCGAAAAATATGGTCTGTTTCCTATTTTTTGTCCTCTTCGTAACTTTGTTCATGCAAGTTTTGTATATAATATTGCATGCAGTCGTTCAAAAATTCTTTATTGGTGTTGTGCATTCCTACTTTATTTGCTTTGTGTTGGGGATTGTGTTTGTGGTGGCGAATTTACCACACACACAAAATTCTGTATATATTTGGCGTCTTTTCTGTTAGGATTTAAGAATGTGTTTTTTTAGAAGACTATACATAAATAATTGGTATGTTGCATATATTAAGTATTGTAAGGTTAGTGAAGTTTACAACTTGAATTTGCAAGTTGGTATAGGATCTGACTTAATCTATACTTAGTGCCATGAAAAATTGTGTTCAACTTAAGTTGAATTCTCAAATCTTTTTATAATAATGAAAAAAATGGCACGTTTTATAAATATGCCCGCATGTTTGAATTTGTGGATTTTTTTCTCTGATCTTTTCTTAATGTTTGAGTCATTCGGGGGATTACCATTAATTTGCATTTTTTTTCTGTTAATGCTTGTACATTTTACTTAAATTTGCATTTTTGGGGAGGTAGTCTTTTTGTGTTTTACACCATATCTTGATCATTATTTAGATAACAATTATATACCTTACTTAATTCTGTGTAATCTTACCAGCTGCAAAATATTGTGTACCTTTTATTCAATATAATTATGGCCTTTTTGTCATTTAAAAACAAAAGTCTCGAAGTCAGCCGTATCTGTCAATATGATAGTCTCAGTCCTTTTGGTCTTTTTAATTTATTGTTTATGATATAGTCTCAGTCATTTTGGTCTTTTTAATTTATTGCTGCGATGTAATAGTCATCCGTATCTGTCTTTTGAAATTTACTATCTAAAGATTTGGTGATGAAATTGTTCTGGAAACAACAGGGTATTTTATTTGCGACATTGTTTGATATACTGGTTGAAGTGAATGCATTTTTCAGTATCATTTACATTTGTTATGAATATGGTTTTTTAAAATTACTTTTAAAAAAATACATTTGTCACATACTTTTTTTTTACAATTCCGTTTTTCCCTCTTTACGTTTATACATACAATTTATTTCTAGCAATAAATCAGTAGGCATACAATAGAAGATTAGGTTTTTAAAACTAATGTGAGAATCCTTGGTTTGATCGGATACTTCAGCTTTGCATTTTGATTGGTTGTTCTAGTCACCCTGTCCCTCCAATAAGAAATGCAAAAACAAAAGACAAAACAAAAATGAACCAAAAACAATTGGAATGGTGAAATGTTTGGGGGGGGGGGGAGTAGATTATTTTAATTTTTTCTCCAGGTTTTTTTGAAAGAAGAAAATCTTTAAAAGGCATAGAATCAAATTAGATATAAAATAAATTCAGTATGATTATCCTAATTCTAACATGGGGATTATTGGCAAACGAGATGTGCATGGTTTTATTTTTGCTTGATAAAGAAAATGTTCCCTATGTGTAAAATACTCAAATACAGCCGAGAACTGATAACTCAAAAACGGATAACTCAAAAACACTGGATAACTCACAATAATTTTTGGGTCCCAGTATAATATCTATGTCGAAAAGTCTTTTTAACTCAAAATATTGGCTATCTCAAAATAAAACGTCAGTCCCTTCAATTTTGACTTAAGCGATTTTTACTGTATTGATGGGACTGATTCTCTATGGAATCTTACTTATTTGAGAGATGCGCTTTACATTAACATAACGTCCACATTCCTCAGTTCAGCCTGTTTCAACAAGTGAAGATAATTGATATGGTTGTTTATATTTCAATATTATAATTGAACAACATATCTGTGCCATTATTATTATCATTAGTCATCATGTAAAGTATTGTTGGCAGTTTACTTAATATATTTTAAGTTTTTCTTGACTTTGAAAGGTGCAAAGAACATAATCTATTACGCAAGCACATGCCTGGAATTAGAGTATTTTTATGTTGAAAACAGAAAACAAAATACTCACGAGTCGGATTTTTTTCCCGTGCGTATGCAGTCATGATTATATGTATTGTATGCATTCGCTGTAAACTTAAAGGGGAATCAGATGTTCAATTCAGATGCAAAAACGCTCTAAAAACGCCACAGCATGATTTTAGAATATTGATAAGCACAGACTGCGAACTCTGTTGCTATCACATACCTTTTGTGTCACATTCTTCCACATAAATTGAGCACTTGCACATTTATTTCCCCCAAATCGCAGATCTACTAGCCGAGAAATTAGCCGAATCGGCCGGCCATTGTTAAATCGCCCACGTCATTTCCTCGAGAAATACATTCTTGATTGGATGGTCACCCACAGATGCTGGCTTGAAACAAGCACAGATTTCTTTGGATGACGTCATAGCTTTATAATTATGTCGAACGAGATTTAACCAAAAGTAGACGACGTTCTAGTGAACTCCACAGTGCATTTTTAAAAAAAATTATGACTCGATTTATTTTGAAGAACGTTTCACAAAAGGTAGGTAACAGCGATAGAGTTTGCAGTCTGTAATTATCGATATTTAAAAACCCCGCGTGCTGTGGCGTTTTTTCAGAGCGTTTTCGCCTCCCAATAGAGCATCTTATTCCCCTTTGAACTTGCATTGTATTATTATTTAACGAAAGCTCTGAGCTGCAAGCTCACTCTCCCTGTTCCCCAGACCAATACCCGGGTACGGTTTAACCATTTCTTCTGCTGTATAATCTTTTCATTTTGCTTTCACAGTTACTAGCGCTAGCTTCATGAAGTTCAGTTATTATTCTGGCCCTGATAGTCACGAGTGTGTAGCTTCCTCTAATCTGTCACTCTCTTTGACTCTGCCTTTTCCCTTTGCTTGCTGTCATCTACTATCTTTCTGCCTTTCCGATCCATTCTCCTGCCTTTTTTCAAGAAACATTCAAAAACATTCCCTCCAGCCGAAGTTGGATATGCTGGGCCTAATTATTTCTTACGTAGGCGCATAACGGCAGCATGACACATCTGTGCTCATAATTGATAGGAAACTGTCTGAGCGATTGAAGCAGAAGAAGAAACATTTAATCCGGGATGTAAAATGTAAATTAGACAAAACTTGTAACCTGTTAACCATAATCACGAGTGCTTCTTAAGCAGTTAACATGGGTCGTAGTATGTAAATTAGACCATGCTCCCAAAAACGATTGGCAGTTAAGTTTAGTCTTATTTACATGCTACCACCCGTATTAACTGTTTAAAGACCCACCAGATCACGTGTCAAAATCAAGGGTTTCACATGTCTTCCCTCTCGTAGCTGGTAAGAAATCTTGCTTTGACCAGATTTGACTCCCATACAAATGCTCCCAAATTGAAAGCGAAACATCAGTTTAACCCTTTCACCGCCAGCCATCTTTGAGCTAAATATTTCCATTAAAGCTACTTGGCTACAGAAAAAAATGTCTGCAATATTGTTGGATTTCTCTGTGACACATTTAGAATGGGATCAATCCTTACTGCCTAAATTTAGGAACACATTGTCATTGAATAACATACCCTGATTCCAAGAGCTTTTATGACATGGTTGTTAAATCATTGTGGTGCAAAAATGCGACATTGGCGGTGAAAGGGTTAAAGAGCAGCCTCATTTTGAAGTTGGGGACATTTGTATGTGGGTCACAGCTACCCAGAAAAAAACAAGGGACTTAATCATGGTGGGTCAATGTGTCTTTAAGATGTACTCATGCTTACAGTACCTGATTGGCTGTTTAGCCTAATTTACATTTTACATCCTGGATTAAGGGTTTCAGATGCTCTCGTGACTGCAGGGCCGAGTGAGTGGGTGAAAGAAACCACATGGCAGGAAAAGCAGGAATCCTGATTTTGCATTTGTTATTTTTCCTGAAATCAGGAATTTGCAATACAGTGGAACCTTCCTTATAAGACCTCCCATTATAAGACTCCCTCCCACATAAGACCTACTTCTCTGAGACATTGCCCTTCTTTGTAAGTATTAAAATTACCTCTCTTATAAGACCCCTCCCTTATAAGACCTCATTTTGGATGATTTTTTAAGGTCATATTTTTAGTTATAAGGGAGGTTCCACTGTAGTCTATTGAAGAATAATTACCGTATTTTTCCGACTTTAAGGCGATACTTTTTTTTCTCAGACTGAGACCCCTGCGCCTTATAATATGACTGATAATATAGTAAGAAAATATAATAACAGAATCTGAATTTTGTGTCAAATTTGGGCGGTGCGCCTTGTAGTCCGAAAAATACAGTACATTGGAATGAGGAAAAAAACACTTTATTGTTTAAAAAATGAAAGCTGGCTCTAAATGCTCTTACTTTATTAGTAAAAATGTACCCCCCCCCCCCCCGAAACCCCCCCCCCACCCAACCCAGCTGCGGGGGCTTCGACCCCCCGACCCCTACAAACGACTCCACCTCATGACCCCACCAAGGCCAGAACCTAGGCCTTCCTGCTTTTTATTTTATCCAGGTGCATGTGTGTGTACCCGTCTCTGTTAAATTCTTCTTTTGTAGAGCTGGTTAGGGTTTTGTGTTCACATGCAAAAACAATATCAAATTGCCTTCTTTGCTCTCTTGCACGTTGTGTTCACTTTGTGTTGTGTGTTCACCTGTGCTGACATGGTTTCTTTAAAGGGGTGAAGGGTAGGGTGGGATGAACTAAGAATGATAACTTGTTACTAAACTTATATGCATGTACCTGTACATTATTTTAAGGTGGCGCACTAATTTTTTTGGGGTGGTCAATTTATGTTCATTTTTGTTTCTTAGGAATTAATAAAGATATCTACATGAAATGTTGCACACTGATACAAAACATGACCCTGACCATACATGCCAAATTTGAAGACCCTGTGTGAAGACCCTGTGTGAAGACACTGAAAGTATGGAGTCCACCTAAAACAAATTCACATGAAATCTTAGGCCCTCAATAGCGCTGGATTGAAGCACTGCATGGTGATGCTGATCATTTGTTCACTTTCCTAAGACATTAAAGAGTGCAATGGTCATAAAATTAGCATGTCTGAGATGTTACCTCGCATTCTTTGTCTCAAGCGAGATCTTGTGATTTTTTTTACTATTGTTTGATGAGACAAAGAATGCGAGTTAACAACTCAGACATGCTAACTTTATGTTTATTGCACTCCGATGTCTTAGGAAAGTGGACAAATGATCAGCATCACCATGCAGTGCTTCAATCCAGCGCTGTTGAGGGGCTAAGATGTCATGTGAATGTTTTTTAAGGTGGACTCCATACTTTCATAGTGCCTTCACACAGTCTACAAATTTGGCATATATGGTCATGTTTTGTATCAGTGTGCAACATTTCATGTAGATATCTTTATTAATTTCTGAGAAACAAAAATGAGAGTAAATTGCCCCCCCAAAAAAACCCTGTAGTGCGTCACCTTAATAGACGCTTGTACTCTTTAGTGATGTTTAGTTTTAAAATGACGAGAACTAAGATTTTTTTATATTTATAAACTACCATATTTTCGGGCTATAAGGCGATACTTTTTCCCCAGACTAAGCCTTATAATTTGATGAATAGAATAGTAAGAATATTGTAACAAAATTGAATTTTTTGGATAAAATTTGGGATGATGCGCCTTACAGCCTGAAAAATATGGCTTGATTTTTATGCTTGTAAAGCAGCAAAATACAATTCATGAATAATTTGTATATATGCAATAAGGAAAACCTGCTGCAAAGGCCACATCTGATGGCCCCACTCTGCCCCCTCCACCCCCACCCCTTTTCCAACCACCCAGCAGATCTACAGTTAGCTAGGCTTATAGGTTTTTTTTATCTGTCCTCTCTTCTGTCATACTATTTCTTCTCAGGCCTTGAGCCTTTCCTCCTGCAAAAGTTGTCTGGAACCTCCCCAGTTCCCGTGGCCAAATAATCTGTGTGTTTTCTTGAAGAAGAAGGGTTTGGTGTTCAGAAAATATGTTTGATCATTCGTAAAATAGTTACGCATTTAAATTAATTTTAAGTTTATAAACTTCTGGTGAAATTGTAAGCTTTATAAGAAGCTTTTGACAACTTGAAGTGACTGTTCTTTCTTGTTTGTATTGATATTAAGTTTTGCATGCTTTTTTTTTTCTTTTTCAAAACTTGCCGTTGTATTGTACACTAGTGATTTTACATCGCTGTGGGTTTTTGTCTAGATGTGCACGTTTTACATTCCTTTTCTTGCCACTTATTATTCTTAATGTCGGTGACTTTTTCCAATTAAAAAAATCTGAACGAAAAAAAAAAAGAGGAATCTTTTGGCAGCAGATATGTTTTGCTGTCAGTGTGTGTGTTTGTGTGTGTGTGTGTGTGAGAGAGAGAGAGAGAGAGAGAGAGAGAGAGAGAGAGAGAGAGAGAGAGAGGAATTGAGACCTTTAACTGTCTTTATATGAAGTACAGAAAGAGCAAAGAGACTCTTGTCTTCAACATTTGGCATGGGTATTGGTGTTACTTTTATTACAATGAAATTTGGGTTGCTCCCACTTGGAGAGCGCGTCGCTAGTGCTGTGCCACCCTCCTCCCCTTTTTTCGTTTTGCATGCAGTTTTTGCGTGACTGATAGGGGGGGAGGGGTAAATATAAACCAAATCAGAAATGACTTTTTCGTTGTCACTGGGTTCTTTAATGTGTGTGAAGTGCATGCGCCTACGGGACCTCGGTTTTTGTCGTCTCATCCGAAAGAAGAAGTGTTCAGACCATAAGGTCTAGTGGAAAGTGAACTAAAAAACACTGCTGCGGCCAGGAACGATCCCGGGTTTGTCGCATACGAGGCGAATGCGTTACCTCTGAGCCACTGTACCACATTTTTCATTTAAAAAAAAACCCACACAAAACAATCATGTTTTCAAGTTGCTTGTGTTCAACAAAACTGCCATTTTCTGTTTTAACCCTTTCACCGCCAAATGTCGCATTTATGCACCACAATGGTTTAACCCTTTCACCCCAAATGTCGCATTTATGCACCACAATGGTTTAACCCTTTCACCGCCAATGTCGCATTTATGCACCACAATGGTTTAACCCTTTCACCGCCAAATGTCGCATTTATGCACCACAATGGTTTAACCCTTTCACCGCCAAATGTCGCATTTATGCACCACAATGGTTTAACCCTTTCACCGCCAAATGTCGCATTTATGCACCACAATGGTTTAACCCTTTCACCGCCAAATGTCGCATTTATGCACCACAATGGTTTAACACCCATGTCACTAAAAGGCATCAAATCAGGGCCTGTTATCCAATGTCGCAGTTATGCACCACAATGGTTTAACACCCATGTCACTGACAGGCATCAAATCAGGGCCAGTTATCCAATGTCGCAGTTATGCACCACAATGGTTTAACACCCATGTCACTAAAAGGCATCAAATCAGGGCCTGGTATCCAATGTCGCATTTATGCACCACAATGGTTTAACACCCATGTCACTGAAAGGCATCAAATCAGGGCCTGTTATCCAATGTCGCATTTATGCACCACAATGGTTTAACACCCATGTCACTGAAAGGCATCAAATCAGGGCCTGTTATCCAATGTCGCAGTTATGCACCACAATGGTTTAACACCCATGTCACTGAAAAGGCATCAAATCAGGGCCAGTTATCCAATGTCGCATTTATGCACCACAATGGTTTAACACCCATGTCACTGAAAGGCATCAAATCAGGGCCAGTTATCCAATGTCGCATTTATGCACCACAATGGTTTAACACCCATGTCACTAAAAGGCATCAAATCAGGGCCTGTTATCCAATGTCGCATTTATGCACCACAATGGTTTAACACCCATGTCACTAAAAGGCATCAAATCAGGGCCAGTTATCCAATGTCGCAGTTATGCACCACAATGGTTTAACACCCATGTCACTGAAAGGCATCAAATCAGGGCCAGTTATCCAATGTCGCATTTATGCACCACAATGGTTTAACACCCATGTCACTGAAAGGCATCAAATCAGGGCCTGTTATCCAATGTCGCATTTATGCACCACAATGGTTTAACACCCATGTCACTAAAAGGCATCAAATCAGGGCCTGTTATCCAATGTCGCATTTATGCACCACAATGGTTTAACACCCATGTCACTGAAAGGCATCAAATCAGGGCCTGTTATCCAATGTCGCATTTATGCACCACAATGGTTTAACACCCATGTCACTGAAAGGCATCAAATCAGGGCCTGTTATCCAATGTCGCATTTATGCACCACAATGGTTTAACACCCATGTCACTAAAAGGCATCAAATCAGGGCCAGTTATCCAATGTCGCATTTATGCACCACAATGGTTTAACACCCATGTCACTAAAAGGCATCAAATCAGGGCCTGTTATCCAATGTCGCATTTATGCACCACAATGGTTTAACACCCATGTCACTAAAAGGCATCAAATCAGGGCCTGTTATCCAATGTCGCATTTATGCACCACAATGGTTTAACACCCATGTCACTAAAAGGCATCAAATCAGGGCCTGTTATCCAATGTCGCATTTATGCACCACAATGGTTTAACACCCATGTCACTAAAAGGCATCAAATCAGGGCCAGTTATCCAATGTCGCATTTTATGCACCACAATGGTTTAACACCCATGTCACTAAAAGGCATCAAATCAGGGCCAGTTATCCAATGTCGCATTTATGCACCACAATGGTTTAACACCCATGTCACTAAAAGGCATCAAATCAGGGCCTGTTATCCAATGTCGCATTTATGCACCACAATGGTTTAACACCCATGTCACTAAAAGGCATCAAATCAGGGCCAGTTATCCAATGTCGCATTTATGCACCACAATGGTTTAACACCCATGTCACTGAAAGGCATCAAATCAGGGCCTGTTATCCAATGTCGCATTTATGCACCACAATGGTTTAACACCCATGTCACTAAAAGGCATCAAATCAGGGCCTGTTATCCAATGTCGCATTTATGCACCACAATGGTTTAACACCCATGTCACTGAAAGGCATCAAATCAGGGCCTGTTATCCAATGTCGCAGTTATGCACCACAATGGTTTAACACCCATGTCACTGAAAGGCATCAAATCAGGGCCTGTTATCCAATGTCGCATTTATGCACCACAATGGTTTAACACCCATGTCACTAAAAGGCATCAAATCAGGGCCTGTTATCCAATGTCGCATTTATGCACCACAATGGTTTAACACCCATGTCACTAAAAGGCATCAAATCAGGGCCTGTTATCCAATGTCGCATTTATGCACCACAATGGTTTAACACCCATGTCACTGAAAGGCATCAAATCAGGGCCTGTTATCCAATGTCGCATTTATGCACCACAATGGTTTAACACCCATGTCACTGAAAGGCATCAAATCAGGGCCTGTTATCCAATGTCGCAGTTATGCACCACAATGGTTTAACACCCATGTCACTAAAAGGCATCAAATCAGGGCCTGTTATCCAATGTCGCAGTTATGCACCACAATGGTTTAACACCCATGTCACTAAAAGGCATCAAATCAGGGCCTGTTATCCAATGTCGCATTTATGCACCACAATGGTTTAACACCCATGTCATTAAAAGGCATCAAATCAGGGCCTGTTATCCAATGTCGCATTTATGCACCACAATGGTTTAACACCCATGTCATTAAAAGGCATCAAATCAGGGCCTGTTATCCAATGTCGCAGTTATGCACCACAATGGTTTAACACCCATGTCACTAAAAGGCATCAAATCAGGGCCTGTTATCCAATGTCGCATTTATGCACCACAATGGTTTAACACCCATGTCATTAAAAGGCATCAAATCAGGGCCTGTTATCCAATGTCGCATTTATGCACCACAATGGTTTAACACCCATGTCACTAAAAGGCATCAAATCAGGGCCTGTTATCCAATGTCGCATTTATGCACCACAATGGTTTAACACCCATGTCATTAAAAGGCATCAAATCAGGGCCTGTTATCCAATGTCGCATTTATGCACCACAATGGTTTAACACCCATGTCACTAAAAGGCATCAAATCAGGGCCTGTTATCCAATGTCGCATTTATGCACCACAATGGTTTAACACCCATGTCACTAAAAGGCATCAAATCAGGGCCTGTTATCCAATGTCGCATTTATGCACCACAATGGTTTAACACCCATGTCACTAAAAAGGCATCAAATCAGGGCCTGTTATCCAATGTCGCATTTATGCACCACAATGGTTTAACACCCATGTCACTAAAAGGCATCAAATCAGGGCCTGTTATCCAATGTCGCATTTATGCACCACAATGGTTTAACACCCATGTCACTAAAAGGCATCAAATCAGGGCCTGTTATCCAATGTCGCATTTATGCACCACAATGGTTTAACACCCATGTCACTAAAAGGCATCAAATCAGGGCCTGTTATCCAATGTCGCATTTATGCACCACAATGGTTTAACACCCATGTCACTAAAAGGCATCAAATCAGGGCCAGTTATCCAATGTCGCATTTATGCACCACAATGGTTTAACACCCATGTCACTAAAAGGCATCAAATCAGGGCCTGTTATCCAATGTCGCATTTATGCACCACAATGGTTTAACACCCATGTCACTAAAAGGCATCAAATCAGGGCCTGTTATCCAATGTCGCATTTATGCACCACAATGGTTTAACACCCATGTCACTGAAAGGCATCAAATCAGGGCCTGTTATCCAATGTCGCATTTATGCACCACAATGGTTTAACACCCATGTCACTGAAAGGCATCAAATCAGGGCCTGTTATCCAATGTCGCATTTATGCACCACAATGGTTTAACACCCATGTCACTAAAAGGCATCAAATCAGGGCCTGTTATCCAATGTCGCATTTATGCACCACAATGGTTTAACACCCATGTCACTAAAAGGCATCAAATCAGGGCCTGTTATCCAATGTCGCATTTATGCACCACAATGGTTTAACACCCATGTCACTAAAAGGCATCAAATCAGGGCCTGTTATCCAATGTCGCATTTATGCACCACAATGGTTTAACACCCATGTCACTAAAAGGCATCAAATCAGGGCCTGTTATCCAATGTCGCATTTATGCACCACAATGGTTTAACACCCATGTCACTAAAAGGCATCAAATCAGGGCCTGTTATCCAATGTCGCATTTATGCACCACAATGGTTTAACACCCATGTCACTAAAAGGCATCAAATCAGGGCCTGTTATCCAATGTCGCATTTATGCACCACAATGGTTTAACACCCATGTCACTAAAAGGCATCAAATCAGGGCCTGTTATCCAATGTCGCATTTATGCACCACAATGGTTTAACACCCATGTCACTAAAAGGCATCAAATCAGGGCCTGTTATCCAATGTCGCATTTATGCACCACAATGGTTTAACACCCATGTCACTAAAAGGCATCAAATCAGGGCCAGTTATCCAATGTCGCATTTATGCACCACAATGGTTTAACACCCATGTCACTAAAAGGCATCAAATCAGGGCCAGTTATCCAATGTCGCAGTTATGCACCACAATGTTTAACACCCATGTCACTGAAAGGCATCAAATCAGGGCCAGTTATCCAATGTCGCATTTATGCACCACAATGGTTTAACACCCATGTCACTAAAAGGCATCAAATCAGGGCCTGTTATCCAATGTCGCATTTATGCACCACAATGGTTTAACACCCATGTCACTGAAAGGCATCAAATCAGGGCCAGTTATCCAATGTCGCATTTATGCACCACAATGGTTTAACACCCATGTCACTGAAAGGCATCAAATCAGGGCCTGTTATCCAATGTCGCAGTTATGCACCACAATGGTTTAACACCCATGTCACTAAAAGGCATCAAATCAGGGCCAGTTATCCAATGTCGCATTTATGCACCACAATGGTTTAACACCCATGTCACTAAAAGGCATCAAATCAGGGCCTGTTATCCAATGTCGCATTTATGCACCACAATGGTTTAACACCCATGTCATTAAAAGGCATCAAATCAGGGCCTGTTATCCAATGTCGCATTTATGCACCACAATGGTTTAACACCCATGTCACTAAAAGGCATCAAATCAGGGCCAGTTATCCAATGTCGCATTTATGCACCACAATGGTTTAACACCCATGTCACTAAAAGGCATCAAATCAGGGCCAGTTATCCAATGTCGCAGTTATGCACCACAATGGTTTAACACCCATGTCACTAAAAGGCATCAAATCAGGGCCTGTTATCTTAGGACCATACTTTCTTCATTTCCCCCAAAGGTAAGGGTGGGCATAATGCTGTGCATGTCACAGAGGAAATCCCTATATTGCAGATCATTTATTTTCTCCACCCAGTTAAGTTTAATGGTATTTTTTGGCTGAAGAATGGATGGCGGCGAAAGGGTTTTAAAAAGCAAAAGCAAGAGAGAGAGAGAGAGAGAGAGAAGAGAGCAAGACAGATTTCAGAAAAGGAGGAGAGATTGAATGATAAGGACAAAAACATACAGAGCAATGGCAACAGAGAGAAACACAGAGCAACGGCAACAGAGAGAAACACAGAGCAACGACAACAGAGAGAAATACAGAGCAACAGAGAAATACAGAGTGACAGCAACAGAGAGAAATACAGAGCAACAGAGAAATACAGAGCAACGGCAACAGAGAAATACAGAACAGAGAGAAATACAGAGCAACAGCAACAGAGAGAAATACAGAGTGACAGCAACAGAGAGAAATACAGAGCAACAGAGAAATACAGAGTGACGGCAACAGAGCAACGACAACAGAGAAATACAGAGCAATGGCAACAGAGAAATACAGAGCAACAGCAACAGAGAAATACAGAGCAACAACAGAGAAATACAGAGCAACGGCAACAGAGAAAAGTCATCATACTGGTCACAACAAACAAAAAACACAATCGTAAGAATTTCAATGAAACTGTTTTCTTTAAAACAGGAAAATAATTCACTTCAATTAACAAAAAAGAAAAAAAAGTCGCACAGCATTTAACCAACTCTGCGTCCATGTTTGTGGATAGTCACAACATGTACTTTTTCTTCCCACATTCCCATAATATATAAAAAAAAAAGTCTACAGACGTATTTCTACAGTATTCCACGTTCGATTTTAACAGAATAATAATGTTCACAATATGGCGTCAGATTCAATCACTGAGTAACCCGCCTCCAGTACCCCCCCCCCCCCCCCCCCCCCCCTACTCCCAAGATATTTTCTTTCCTACTTCTCCCTGAAAACTGCCAAAGAAAACAACTTCTTCTTCTTCTGCGTTCCCAGGCCATATGGCCATAATGGGTAAGGAACATATGTGTCCAGTTTTCAGTTTTCACTGGTCTCCCCGCTGCGTACAGCCGACACATTCCGATTTCGGAGGAGCTCAAAGGTGAAAAAATATTTAGAATTTTTTTTTTTAAAGGCAGGAGAATGGGCCAATAAGTCAGAAAGATAGTAGATGATAGAAAGCAAAGGGAAAAGGCAGGGTCAAAGAGAGTGGCAGAATAGAGGAAGTTACAAGCACAGAACTTCCAGAAGGTGGGGGAACTATTTTTTATGAAAGATCCCCAGGTATCCCCACAGGGACAACAACAAAAAGTTGAAAGATACACACAGCACATGTGTTGCAGTGACTACTTTCCTTATAAAATTTCACGAACCTTGAAAAACGACTGTTATTCAAACACACACAAACTCTTATTATACAATTTGAAGAAACGAACTCTTATTATACAAACTACACAAATACAGTTAACTACGGTCATCATTGCTGCTTTTATCTGCAAAGCCTTTTTATTAGAAAACTATTTTCAGCTTGTGTGGCTGCGAATTGGGACTCGGAATGAGCGGCGCGCCTCTGGCTGACGTGCTCTCCAGGTGGGAGCAACCCGAATTTCACAGACTCCTCTGTGACTATCTTATAACGGTCAGAAAAAATGAGCTTCCAAGACAAAGCCCACTTCCTCACACTCAAAATCCTCTCTCATGATGATGAGTTTGACAGGAAAATCAAACTGAACGTCCAGTCCTTCGGGTTGGGGACCTAAAGCTAGTCTGACCCGTGCGCTTTACGCACGTAAAAATCCCACGGCAGTTGAAAGTCGGTAAGAGCAGGGAGAAATCCCGCTGCCTGGTATGGCCTAACTGATAACTAGGTTTTTCAAGTGTGCCCACACCCCCTCCTCACCCTACCCCCCCCCCCCCCCCAAAAAAAAAAAATAAAAAAAAAATTGGGTAGGCGCTGCACTTGCGGCGAAGCTCTCTCCAGGGGAGAGCAGCCTGAATTTCAGAGATAAGTCTCTGTGATTAGAATAATTATACCAAATACCAAAATACGAAATGACCCATTCTGAGCTTTCTGTACAATATATATTATATGCATTTTGGTGTGGTTTTATAAAAAGAAAAGGGAAAAAAAAGAAAAAAAGAAGAGCGAATTCACGGGGTGGGATTAAGTATGCTGCCAGACACAAATACAAACACATGCACTCACACTCACAAATATTCACTCACACACTCACAGACACAAATATTCACTCACACACTCACACACACTACACACACACGCACTAAACAAGCAAAACTCGAAAATGTTATTACAAAGCATTTCAATACAGTCTTTCCAAGAAAAAAAGTTGGACATACACACAGCTGCAGCCTCAAAAAACCTGAAGTCAGAGGAGCACAAAATGATGATGAGAAACGTACCTTGCCCGCTGCATAGTCAAAGAAAGAACAAGAGGAATAACACTGCCATGCTATTTCCCTTCAACAGGATTTCACTGATCTCTCCCAAAATCTTTTGGTTTTCAAATCCTAACGCCCATTAACGTAAGGTTCAATTTTCATGCGATCAATGCACAAGTTTCAAGTGTTTGAACACATGGTTAAAAATTTCACACAAACTTATAGCTTTATGTTTACGCATTATTTACAAGTCCAAGTTTTCATACAAACATTCACAGGCTTCAAATGTTCGCACAAACACACACAAGCTTTAAGTTTTCACATACGCACACACGCACGCAAAAAAACATGCACACACACACACAAGCTTGGAGATTTCACTCAAACATATAAACAGATTCAAGTTCTTATACAAAGTATGAGTGTTCGCATAGACACAGAGTTCCGATTTTCAAAGACACACACACACACACTACAAATTCATAAACACACACATTTATGTCTTTAGACACTGTGGTTAAGGTCTTACATGCACACCTATCCTACCCCACACGTCGCGGTCCAACGCTAACCGTGTACAGTCGACCCCCTCACGAACGGCCCTCTGATTTACGACCTCCCCTCTTTTAAGACCGCTATATGAATGACGGATCGTTTTTCTTCAAAACTTGCCTCCTCATTTATGACTCCCCCTCATTTACGACCGTAAATCTTGTTGATTTTACGACCGATGCAACACATTCTGACAATTATCAGTCGCAAAAACGTATGATATCTATCCTTCTCGGCCTCAGTTCGAGCCGACGCACAGCTGGGGTACCACTGTTGTTAGCCAATGTCAATCTCACGAGGGTCCGATCTCGCGATATTTCTCTGCGCTAATTCAAGCCGCGCTACTCCGGATGTTTCATTCAAGAATGGCGGAGAAAGCACAGTGTAGCGATGTGGGTAAAAAAAGGAAACGTGTGACGCTCACTCTTGAGCAAAGGGTGAAAGTAGTGAGGAGACATATGCTTGTGCTGTGTGTCATATACGGTGTAGTGAGTGCATTGTTTTGGTCACCCCTGATTTAAGACCCCCCTCTTTTACGACCGATTTTTCAAGATCTTAAAAGAGGGGGTCGACTGTATCTGCAAAATTTGACAAAAATAGATTTCTCACTGAAACCCCTTCTTATGACCTCAAACAGGTCTTCTAGAAATATCTTGTGTCTGCGACCAATGGAAATGTTCAAATTTGTCACATGATCTACTGGAAATCCTAGTCTTGACACGCTAACCGTGAAACTGCCGGTACAGAGATTGCAGCTGTCGATCTCCCATTCTTTGCAACTCCGGCGCTAAGCGTGTAACTGAATTATCACGAAAACTTTAGGTGTTAGGCAACTTTTATTGTGTCCCATGTTTACTCATCGGCAAAGAAGAAGAGTCAAGCATATTACGGTATATCAAATGGGGAATGACATTGTAGCAGATGACACAACATGTTTTTGATGCTCCTGTAAAATCACCAATTTTGCAGATGCACGGTTGGCGTCGGACAGCGATGATATATTACATACAAGTTTCTAAACACACACAATCACAACCATACACTCACTAAGTTAGTAAGCCGTACACATCAGGAAGAATGATCAATGTTGCATATTTATACCAAATGTTCATGGAACATAACATCGCTTCGTATTGGTGTCTGATAGCAAAAAGGGGCTACAGGACACTACATTTTTTAAAAGGAGTGAAAATGGGGGGGGGGAGGGGGGAACCCTCAGAGTGAAGGTACGGGAACCCATTTATAAACACAGGCGAAAAATCCTTTTTTTTACTGTTCTTCTGCATTCCCAGGCCATAATGGGTTTAATACGTATGCGTTCGATTTTCAGTTTTTACTGGTCTCCCCACCGCATTCAGCCAACCCATTCCGATTTCTGAGAAGCTCAAAGGAGAAAATTACTTGGAAGATTTTTTTCAAAATAAAAGGCAGGAGAGTGGGCCAATAATGCAGAAAAATAGTAGATGACGGTCAGAAAAGGAAAAGGCAGAGTCAAAGAGTGACAGATTAATGGAAGTTGCTAGCATAGTTTCCAGAAGGTTGGTGAACTATTTGTACTGAAAGATCCCCACCAGGATTTTTCACTGTTCATCTTTGACCATCACTGTTCATTTTTAACACATTCAAGTCGCTCCGGCCATATATGTCCGGAATTAATAGATAGCTGTCAATTTGATGCATTTGTTTCAAAGGAAGTAAATCTGTGTGCACACCATACCTTGGTCACTTCTAAAATCGCTTCGCTCCCTTATACCACAATTTTGCCTCTGACTTTGCCTTTGTAGTAGTCTGTTGTGGGGGGAAACCAATTGGTGTGGAGGTTTTCTATATAAAGTCTATATATAAAAAAAAGTCTGATCTACCTCCACTTCCCTATGTCTAAACCTGAAGTAAAAACCCGTAATCTTCTTTCATTTCCCTTTTTGTTTATGTATGTTTTGTTTGTGTGTATGGCTGGAGTGATTTGTAGTTTTTTTTAATAATTCAAAATCGTTGCGATGCGAATCAGTTAAACAACCGCCGACATTTTCAGTTAGTAATCAATTACATAAAAATTCCATTCACAACATACAACCTAAAGGAAAACTTTTTGTCCTCACAAAAGCAAGGGCCTGTGGGGTGGGGAGGCTTTTTCAATTCAGTTCATTGAAATAGAAAAATAAATGTCATTCACGCACCCATGTGCGTGCACACATTCACATCGCACACTAAACACTGAAATAAGCTGCCCGTGCTTAATGTCCATAGCTGCCAACCTTGGAGAAATGAAATTCCTGACAAAAAGTATGGGGATTCGGGGGCCTTCAGCGGCCCCCGGTGGGGGGTGTGAGGGCAACGTCCCTGAAGCTGAAGGTTTTCTATGAACTGAAGCTGCAAATATTGACTCTTTGGTGTGTTTTTAAACTACACTTTGAGAGATAAGGTATCAAATTTGAATCAATATTTTTTATATAAAAAGTCTATGAAAAATCCTACTTTTAAAGTTCAACTGGCTGCATGTTCAACTTAAAATTAAGAAAATGCCCCTATCCTTCCTTGCAAATGTCAAAATCAGATAGTATTCTGGATTTTCCTGATAGGCTTTAGAAATCTGGACATTCCTGATAAAGTCCTGATAGTTGGCAGCTATGAATGTCTTAAAGGGGCACCCTGATGGATGAGTTTTTGCAAGAAACACGTCGAGATCACCAGGAAAACACCCTTTACAGAGATTGCAACACTCACTTTGCTCTGGTTTCCTAGAAATCAAACCATCAAATTGGCGATTCCTCCTTGGCGGAGGTGCTGGAAGTCAAATTCTTTCAGACGACATACTCTCTCTGTCTGTCTCTGTCTCTCAACTACCAGGATGTGCACATGAATGACCCCAACTAATTAAACCAAATTCCAAACGGTGAAAGTGAAAATGCTGCAATACGACAAGCATTTCAATAACACACAGAAAAAGTATTGACCATACACATTCTTATTTCAATTCTTTTTTTAATATACACAGAACACAGAATTTCCGCTTCTTCTCCTTTTTTTTTTAAAGCATCATTCAAGATTATGAAATGAACCAAACGCTGTTTCATAAATCGTAGAAAAAAGACCCACAAAACCCCCCAAAAGTCGTACAATAATCGTATAAAATATCTTGCATTTCAAACATCGCATTTTTCGTCTCAATTTGCTAACATTGTAATTTTCAAATGGTGTAAAAAAAATTTTTTTATGAAAGTGTCTACATTAGAAAAAGACAGCAGAAAAAGTGAAATTCACCGAGCTGTAAAACTTTTGGGGGACAAGTTTTGCATTAGTCTAAAGAAGCACAAATGAGAAATCAGGTTCTATGCATGCCGCTACATTTTCACAGATAAAACCTCTTAGCCATGAATTTTATTCTCATATAACCATGTCTCTCTTACCTCTGAGAAAATGGAGTCAACTTCGCGAGAGTAGTTTACTTGACAATTATAGCAACAACAAATTAATAAGAACATTTTTTTATTTTTTAAAAACCTCCATGTTCAAGAATGTCTTCAAATCGGTTGCCCAGTCCTTTGTTAAAATATGCTAGCTGAGCTAGTAGCTGGTTCAAGGTCATAAACGCATCAGTTCAAAGGTTACATGTCAGCATCAGAATTCGTGTGTTGGGTTGCAGGACTCCAAGCGAGTCAAAGGTTAACAGCCAGATGATCAAAGGTCATTCACAAGGGGGCCAAAGGTCAAATATCATGTGCAGTGGAAAGGTCAAAACGGAGACGAGATCCTATGGCAGCATCAGGAAGTCGTAAGTCTTGTGCCGTCAAAAAGTCAAGGTTACGGGGTGTCTAATAAAACAGAGTTCATTTTGACGCATAGGTATGCGTCTCTGATGTTCCAAACTGCTATTTTCTTCTTCTTCTTCGATCACTCAGTCAGGGTCAGGTAATATTATAGTCACAGAGGCGTCTCTGTGAAATTCGGGTTGCTCCCACCTGGAGAGCGTGTCGCAGCCAGAGGCGCGCCACCCAATTAAAAAAATTATGCAAATTTTTGTGTGACTGATGAGGAAGGAAAGGGGGTGGGGTGAAATTTTGACCAAATGACCACTTTTTCGTTGCCACTGGGTTTAACGTGTGCTAAGTGCATGGGCACATGGGACCTCGATTTATTGTCTCAGACCATAAGGCCTAGTGCAAAGTGAGAGGAAAAATCCCCTGTACCCAGGTTGGAACTCGGGTTTACTTGACATGAGGCGAACGCGATACCACTGTGCCACTCTACAGCTTCCTGTCATATGAGCGCAGATGCGTCATGCTGCCGTTTTGCGCCTAACCAAGAAATAGTTAGGCCCAGCATGTCTGTCTTCGGCTGGAGAAAATCTTCGTAAGAATTTCTAGAAAAAAGGCAGGGGAATGGTTACTGGTAAGGCAGAAATATAGTAGATGACAGTAAAGCAAAGGGAAAAGGCAGAGTCAAAGAAAGTGACAGATTAGAGGAAGTTACAAGCACAGCACTTCCAGAAGGTGGCGGGACTATTTGTACTAAAGAGGAAACTGCTATCTGACAGGTTAAGTTTCAGACCTGCACCTCACTAAATGAAGCAAATTTTCAACTGACGCACATTTCAATAAATAAAAAAATGTGAAGAAATTATGAAGAAGAAAATGTGCTTAACATCCTCCAACCCAGTACAGGGGCTGCTTCACAAGGGCTAACGTTACGTTGCGCTCGCTCAAATCGGCAAAAACGGTCTAAGAAACACTCTTCGTTTGCCGATAGTTCGCGTGGCGTTTTGTTCTTGTCAAACACCGAGCAAGCGGCGAACTATCCGGAACTAGTAGGGGGGGTGAATACATTTCTTGTTGTTGATTGGTCCATTAAGGTTTGGCTAAAATAATCAGACATCGCACACTAAGCACTGAAATAATCAGACAAGAGCTTGTAATATACAGTGGAACCTCCCTTATAAGACCTCCCATTATAAGACTCCCTCCCACATAAGACCTACTACTCTGAGACATTGCCCTTCTTTGCAAGTATTAAAATTACCTCCCTTATAAGACCCCTCCCTCATAAGACCCCTCCCTTTAAGACCTCATTTTTGAAGGTCTTATAAGGGAGGTTCCACTGTACTTCGGGAAACGTTTCCTAAAGTGTTTCTTAGACCCCTTTTGGCGTAACAGTAGTATATGCGTGCAGCGACCGTCGTCTAGAGAAACTCAACCCAGGTACATTTTTATTTACACAGACAGGGGGTCGATCCTGGAGGTACTGCAACACCAGGAAAGACCTGTCACATTAAAGAGATTATGAAGAGAGACCCCCCATCATCAGTCACACAAAAATCGCATGCCCCCCCCCCAAAAAAGGGCGGCGTGCCTCTGGCTGCGACACGCTCTCCATGTGGGAGCAACCCGAATTTCACAGACGCCTTTGTGACTATAAAGCACCTAATAATACCCCTAATATAATGTAGGTGACTCCCTAAAAAAAAAAAAATCTACAGACATATTCTGCACACCGATTCCTACCCAACCCCGCCCTGTCTGATTTTGAAGATAGAATCAACACGGGCTACGAAAGTCAAACGCTAGTATCAGGGAAGTCAAGGTCACAGGTCGGTGAGGGTCAAGGTCACGAGGTGTCGGGGGTCAAGGTGTCCAGCTGCTCCTGGTACTCGGTGTAGAGCCGCTGCCAGCGCAGGTTGGCTCCGATGGTGGGCAGCAGGGAGGTCAAGGTCACAGGTATGGCGAGGGTCAAGGTCATGAGGCGTCGGGGTTCAAGGTCAAGGTGTCCAGCTGCTCCTGGTACTCGGTGTAGAGCCGCTGCCAGCGCAGGTTGGCTCCGATGGTGGGCAGCAGGGAGGTCAAGGTCACAGGTATGGTGAGGGTCAAGGTCACGAGGCGTCAGGGGTCAAGGTCAAGGTCAAGGTGTCCAGCTGCTCCTGGTACTCGGTGTAGAGCCGCTGCCAGCGCAGGTTGGCTCCGATGGTGGGCAGCAGGCGCTTGAGGAACTCGCGTTTCTTCAGACCCTGAAACACCCACAGAGCTTTCTTTGTCGGTCTCCTGGTCAAATGAGTGACGATGCGCTGTGCTGCCTGTTATGCGCCTAACAGGAAAATACATGTCCCGTCTTCAGCTGGAGAAAACACTCTTTAAAAAAAAAAAAGGTTTTAAGAATAAATGCAGGAAAAATAGTAGATAACAGAAAGCAAAGGGAAAAGGTAAGTCAGAGAGAGTGAATGATTAGAGGAAGTTACAAGCACATAACTTCCAGAAGGAAGTGGAACTATTTGCACAAAAGACACACACCCCCACCCACATATTAACATAAATGGAATACAGCAGAAACAGACCTAAAGGCAAAAGAGAGAAGAGAAAGAAGAGTGGAGCTTTAATGACGGGGGAACAGGTGGGTTTTGAGGTTAGCTTCGAAAGCAGAGAGGGTCGGTCGCTGACGGAGGGAAAGAGGACACACACACACACACCAGGGCTCCCAGGGACCCCCATTTGGGGGTCTATGAAGTACTAAAATTCTAAAGGACCCTCTAAAAGAATGTGCAGGGGGTCCCAGGGATGCACTGGAAAAATTCTTTTTAGCATTCGCAATGCCACTGGGACCCTCGATCCCGCATCTAAGACCTTCTATACTGTAAGTGAAGGAGTCCCTGGGACCCCTTGTTTTGCGGGACGATTGGGAGCCCTGCATACACACACACACACACACGCCTGCGGACACACACGCAACCTCTGAACAGTTGACAATTTCACACAATGTCAAGTCTTATGTTGAAAACATAAATTCAACATTTTGTTCACGGTACTCACCAGCACTGTGGGTTGCCATGAGGGGAGGGTGGTGCTGGGGCCGGCCGTGCGGCTGAAGACAGGACCCAGCAGATCGTCACACACTGCGCGCAGCTTCTCTTCCAGTCCTGCACATCACGGCAACAGCATTTCAGTTTTCACACAACTTTTTTTCATTGGTTCACATTAAGCCCGAAGTCGAGGCTAAAGCACACACACGCGCGAAAAATCGTACGGGGAATGCGATGCGATTGGGTTCACGCTCTCTCCCTCTCTCAAACACATACCATATCTTTCGGACTATAAGGCGATACTTTTCCCCAGGCTGAGACCCCTGCACCTTATAATATGACTAACAATAATAAGAAAATATAGGAACAAAACTTGATTTTGGTGCAAAATTAGCCTTATAATAAGGTGCGCCATATAGTCAGAAAAATACAGTACTCTCTCTCTCTCTCTTCACATCTGTCTCTCTCTCACCTTCTTGAGCCAGGTAGCGTACGTAGGTCTCCAGCCAGAAGCAGTACTCTGAGGCTGACTGCAGGGCCAGACAGGCGGCCATCTGGTTCTCTCTCTCTCTCTCTCTCTCCATGTCTCTCTCTCTCTCTCTCTCTCTCTCTCTCTCACATCTCTCTCTCTCTCTCTCTCTCTCTCTTCTTCTTGAGCCAGGTAGCGTACGTAGGTCTCCAGCCAGAAGCGGTACTCTGAGGCTGACTGCAGGGCCAGACAGGCGGCCATCTGGTTCTCTCTCTCTCTCTCTCTCTCTCTCTCTCTCTCTCCATGTCTCTCTCTTTCTCTCTCTCCATGTCTCTCTCTCTCTCACCTTCTTGAGCCAGGTATCGTACGTAGGTCTCCAGCCAGAAGCGGTACTCTGAGGCTGACTGCAGGGCCAGACAGGCGGCCATCTGGTTCTCTCTTTCTCTCTCTCTCTCCATGTCTCTCTCTCTCTCTCTCCATGTCTCTCTCTCTCTCTCACCTTCTTGAGCCAGGTATCGTACGTAGGTCTCCAGCCAGAAGCGGTACTCTGAGGCTGACTGCAGGGCCAGACAGGCGGCCATCTGGGTCTCCAGGTGACTGAGGGTGGAGCTCTGCTGCAGGGCGCCACTGGCCTGAAACACCTGCCCTGCCTGGCGCCACGCCCTGCCACAATCATCACAACAATGAGAAATAAGGTTAGGTTAGGTTAGGTACATTATAGTCATAGAGGCGTTTCTGTGAAATTCGGGTTGTTCCCACCTAGAGAGCGCGTCGCAGCCAGAGGCGCGCCACCCAATGTTGTTGTTTTTTGTTTTTTTTTGCATGCGATTAGTGTGACTGATAAGGAAAGAAATGAGGGGGGTAAATTTTGACCAAATGACAACTTTTTCGTTGCATGAGCACACGGGGGACCTCGGTTTATTGTCTCATCCAAAAGACTCCACGTTCAGACCGCAAGGCCTAGTGCAAAGTGAGAGGAAAAATCCCCTGTACCCAGGTTCAAACTCGGGTTTACTTGACACGAAGCGAACGCGCTACCACTGTGCCACTCTACACCACTAATAATGATTACCGTAAAACTTATTAGTATGGATGGCGACGAACAAGCAGCGATCACGCTAGGAATGTTGAAAAAAAGTCTCATCAGCAACAATGCCCCCCAACAACCAGTGTCAAAACCAGTCCCCCAAAAACAAAAACCAGTGAAAACCACAATATTGAAGTTTTCGATAGAACAATTTAAGAGTCCTAGCAAAAATGTATCAGTCCCCGACACTTACAGGTCAAATTTTTGTCTTATTTTTGGTTTTGCAATCAGTATTTTACTGATATTTACCAGTTAACGCGATCACTGACAAGCAGACAGGCCCTCCAAAATGGGCAGCACACTGGAACAATCTCCACACCCTATATCCTTCTGAGAAGCAAAAACAATACTTCAGGGCCACTTCAGAGCGGAAAGGAAGAGCCGCTTACATTACATGTGTGTGTGTGTGTGTGTGTGTGTGTGTGTGTGTGTGTGTGTGTGTGAATCTCATCTTTGCTTGTTATTAACTTTCTACTTCTTCTTCTGCGTTCCTGGGGCATAAGGCCACAATGGATACGTATGTGTCCGTTTTCCAGCTTTCACTGGTGTCCTTGCTTCATTCAGCAGACACATTCCGATTTTGGACGAGTAACTTTCTACTGATTTTGTAAAGTGCATTGAGCTTGAAGGTAATGCGCTATAAAAGTTTCCTAAATAAATAAATGAACATCTACCAGCTGAATCGTGCCCAGCAGGTCGTCATCTTCAGACTCAGAACGGGGCACTGCCAACTCCTCTCCCATCTCTACCGCCTAAACATTTCCCACACGGGTGAGTGCCTGTGTGGTACGAGTTCACAGACCCCAGCCCGCATACTGCAGGACTGTCCTCTCTTCACCATCGAGATGCGAAATTTGGCCCAGGCCTGTGCCGCTCCCAAGACAAGCTGTTGGGTCCTGCTGCCACCAAACGCATCATCACTACAACTTTCTAACACTCAAACCCCTCCCCCACCTTTCCACCCGCCTATTTTTGTTACAAACCTTGCAAAGTTGTAATCTCTGAAACAAAAAAACGTAATTTTGAAAAAAAAACCTGTAATCCAACGCGTGACCAATGAACGTCGATATCGTACTGACCTGAGTGTGCAATACTAATGTCCGCCGAGCAGTAGACACAGAACACATGCTCGTCACCTAGTGCTGAACGACGCATTCCTGGAATTTTGAGGTCACTTTCCCGGAATTTCTGTGCCACTTTTGATGTCTTTTCTTTTGATTTTCGACCAGAAGATACAGAAGCTTCGGAATGCACTCGCTTGGACGCCATTTTGAAACAGAAAAGGAAATGGCGCGAAATGACTTTTCACCGCATCGTTTGAAAAGCTTCGCTTACCGACGCAACTGCAGTGGGGTTTTTTTATATTTAGGATTTTTTTTTCGTAGCCGTAATTTGACTTTTTCCCTGCAAAAATTACGGCTAAATCGGGATGGTAAACAGGTCTGTTGTTAGGTCCTAACCTTCTAAGTTTTTGTGAACTGTAATCATTTTTTCCCATCGGCCACTGCTGCCCACTACTCCCACCATTACTGCTGCCCACTACTCCCACCATTCCCCTTCCCCACTGCCCTTTTTATTTGGTATTTGGTATATTCTAGTCACAGAGACTTATCTCTGTGAAATTTGGGCTGCTCTTCACTGGAGAGCGCGTCGCCGCAAGTGCAGCGCCTACCCTTTTTTCTTGGGGGGGGCACACTTGGAAAACCTAGTTATCAATTTGGCCATACCGGGCAGCGGGATTTCTCCCTGCTCTTACTGACTTTCAACTGCCATGGGTCAGACTAGCTTTAAGTCCCCATCCGAAGGACTCGATGTTCAGTTTGATTTCCCTGTCAAACTAGAAAGAAAGGGCGAGGAGGCCGGGATTCGAACCCGGGTCACTCACGCTGCAGTCACGCATTACGTTTGGCAGGCGAACGTCTTAACCACTCTGCCACCTTTAAGACAAGCTTTGAACTGTGTTCACAAACTGCCAACTACAAAAGTTACACCACTCAACTGTTCCATCCACTCCCAGAAGAAGTGTTTAACCCTTTCGCCGCCAGCCATTTTTCAGCCCAAAAATACCAATAAACTTAACTGGGTACAGAAAACAAAATCTGCAATATTGCTAATTCCTCTGTGACATATATAACATTAGGCCTATCCTTACCTCCCAACATTAAGAAAATAGGGTCTTTGGGTAACAGGCTCTGATTTGATGCCTTTTAGTGACATGGGTGGTAAACCATTGTGGTGCTAAAATGCGACATTGGCGGTGAAAGGGTTAACACTATTGTGACTGACGCTGCCTCTGCCTATTCTCCGTGCAGGCCCAGCCCTGCCGCGACCCTCTTCATAGAAATTGGGTGGTTGTAAACAAACGCGTCTTACGAAGCTTGATGTCCTTTTGCAACGCTTACTGAAAAAAGGCTGCTTTCGTCTGTGTATTTTTTAAGTTGATAGGAATAACGCTTTTTACATGCCGACTTGAAAAATGGGGAAAAACGGGGGAAAACGACACCCCCTGCCGCCACCCCTACCACGACCAACACTCTCAGTCTCTTGACTTGTACTAGTAGAGCACTGACACACTAGCTTCGTTTTCATGCTCCTCCTCGCTACTTTCATCACTTTCTGAGTCAGAAAACGAGTATTTTGGATTGTTATCATCAGGTTCATCCAAATCCAGAAGGTGGAGAATCTCCTCTCTCGCTAGACCACGATGGTTTGGCATTTTCGTTTGTAATTGGCGTCAAATCGGCGACTGAACACATAGAAATGGAAGATAACGGAAGTGTGCTTAAAGGGAAACTACTCGCGAAAGTAAGGAAAACTGTGGTCAAGAGTTTTGCATGAGTTTTCTACCTTATACCGTTGGGCGACTTTAACTCTTCTAGTACCATGGGCAGATACATTCGCCCAAAACATCACTCTACACTCCCACCGAATGCAAAGACATTCACTGCCAAGCACCCTGCCATGTGTTTGTTTATCTTTAGAGGTCATGTCAGTGTTTTTTCTGTTAAAGCAACGCATGTGCACTCGAAAAAAAATAGTTACTCTCCTCTTGTCGGTTGAGATGCAACAGACATCCTAGAACGTCAACAAATACATGGTGCTGGAAGAGTTAAACGCGGCCCGGCAGTGGGTGATGTTCAAGGGCCGCGACTCCAAACGCGGCCCGCCGTCAAAGCCCTGTGATGAGGTGGGATGTTGGTGGGAAGGGTGGAGGGTGGTATGAAATTGAGCGCGCAAGCAGGGCGTGTGAAGTGTGAAAGAAACTTTTAAAGCATGTAATTACAATTTATTTTGTTCTTTTATAAATTGTTTGGTTTCTGAGTTTACATATGACGTGTCCGCAGGAAAATTATCCTTGTTTTTATGAGGACAAAATAAAAGTTGAGTTGAGTTGAGTTGAGTTGAGTTAAGACCCGAAACGTTGGAGGCTGTCGTTCTACAGGCACCTTTTTCTTCACCCCCTTCTTTATCCCAATGAGGCAGACAACCATTTCACCCACCTTCCCCCTCCCTGCACTGAAGCCAGAGGTCCAGCGGATTTCTGTCTGGAGGGAACGCAACGGTGGTGGTCTGAACACATCTGGAGTCTGTCTTCACTGTTGTTGACTACCATCCTGAAATGACACAGTACACACTGTGAAAAGTACACACTATGAACACAACAGTACACATAATGAACGCAGTGAAAAGTATACACATAATGAACGCAGTGATAAGTACACACTATGAACACAGTGAACACAATGTACACACAGTGAAAAGTACACATATTTAACATAGAAATGATGGTCTGAACATAATCTGTAGTCTGTCTTCAATGTTGTTGACCACCATCCTGAAACGACACAGTACACACTATGAACGCAGTGAAAAGTACACACTACGAACACAGTGAAAAGTACACACTACGAACACAGTGAAAAGTACACACTACGAACACAGTGAAAAGTACACACATTTTAACACAGAAATGACGGCCTTCTCTGTTGTTGACTACCTTCCAGAAACAACACGGTACACAGTACACGCTATGAACACAGTGAAAAGCACATTGCAACTTTTTTCCAAGCTTTTCTTCACCAAGCCATATTTCCGTTACAAAGCTGTAGGATTAACCCTCTGAGACCCCCAAGCTCCGGGAGCCTCCAAAACCTGGTCGTTGTCTAGTTCCGGTAACGTCCGATTGCGCCCGCTGAACAGCAGGTCTAGTAGTTTCACTTTCACTTTCTCCCTACCCACAATGCAATCTACTAAGTTAGTGCTTCCTTTTCCTGACTCTCAGTGGTCCGTTTTTGGTTCTTACAGCAAGGAAAAGCACCCACTAGTCTTTTTGAACGGATTTTTCGAAGTGACCCCAAATTTTTTCCTTCTTTCCACGTGACGTGCGCAGTATTGAGCGATGCTCGGAGCGCCATTACGGATTTTTTTTTTTCAATTCATGGTTTGTTGTGTGACAGTGTGTTAGCTTTGGAATAATAATATCATCATTGCTATTCAATATGCATCTTTCAGAAATGAAATGTGAGTTCGACTTTATTCTGGGTGATTTTTTTAATGAAAAGATTTGGTGTGACGTTCGGAGTTAATGCCCTTGTCTCTGGGGACTGGGATCGATTCTCGGTTCGAATGGTCGGGAGTCATTGGGTTAAGCGCACGTACACACATACGCGGATGTTCCGCGCGAAAACCCTGTAAATAAGTAAAGGAAAGAAGGAACAAAAATAAGTGCATGCGTTTCCGCGTCTAGTGTGTACGTGCGCTTACCAAACGATAATTATGGTGACGATCTCTCCTGCACCTTTTCATCACCCACCCTGTCTTTTCAAATCTATTGAAGCTTATCATTTGTATTCCCCCCCCCCCCACCATATCGTTCCATGTATGGAAAACCTGTAGAATATGCCGGAGGAAATGATTACCTGTATCTGTCCTATATTACATGTCCGCTCATCTGACTCTATCTCCGCCTTTCGCTCTGCCCTTAAAACTCACTTGTTTCGGACATATTATGATTGATTAGTGTTTGTGAGTGAGGTGTGTGTGTGTGTGGGGGGGTCCGTGTTATTGCAGAAATCTTGTAAAAAATATATTTACAATTATTTTATAATTCGTATTTTGTATGTAGAATGTCCACGTCTTGTAAACTTTAAATGTTTGTGAATGAGGTAGAATGTTCATATTATAATTATTTTACTCTTGTATAATTAATTGTGTGTGAGTGGGTGCGTGCATGTATGTGCGTGCATGTATGTGTGTGTGTGTGTGTGTGTGTGTGAGGAAGTAAGAGAACGTTGCGTGCAAGCATCGTGCTTATTTCACTTTCTAATGATTCATTATTTGTTTGCCTTTAATGTTCTTGTTATCAATATAAAGCGCACTGAGCTCATGTGAGAAAGAGCGCTATATAAATTCCCATCATTATTATATTATCTACCCAGTGCCCCATTCTCTCCCACAACCTTCTTTGTAAACGTTCTTCTTCTTATGCGTTCACAGGCTATACGACCATACTGGGTTGAGGTACGTATGTGTGCCGTTTTTCAGGTTTCACTGGTCTCCCCGCTGCATTCAGCCGATACATTCCGATTTCAGAAGATCTCAAAGGAGAAAATTATTTGGGGGATTTATTGGGGGAAAAGGCAGGATAATGGGCCAATAAGTCAGAAAGATAGTAGATAACAGAAAGCAAAGGGCAAAGAGAGTGACAGATTAAAGGAAGTTACAAGCACGGAACTTCCAGAAGGTGGGGGAACTATTTGTATGACAGACTCCCCGGTATCCCCGCGGGAAGAGACTCGTGGAGGGGGCGGGGTCATCCAGCTCCCCATATGGAGGCACGAGGCATCCACCTACTGCCCCAGTAAATGTTCAAATTATTGTTGTGTTTTGTCGTTGACATAAAAGAAAATTCCCCCCCCCCCAAACCGTACCATGTGCCGATCTCCGGCGCGAAGCTGTAGGATTTGCCGGAGGAAATGCTCACGATGGGCACGCCTTCGTTGGTCAGCGTGGAATGCACCATTTTCTCACCCCCTGCACACACCAAGGTCACCACCATGTTCAAGGTCAGGAGGAGAGAAGGCGAAACACTTAACAGACTGTTTATATATATAGCGTTGTCATGCACAAACCATTTACAAAATGCCATCAGAATCTGTTCATAACTTTCTGAGCACTCGTGCAAA
The DNA here is from genome assembly GCA_017654935.2 of Phymorhynchus buccinoides. Classification (NCBI taxonomy): domain Eukaryota; kingdom Metazoa; phylum Mollusca; class Gastropoda; order Neogastropoda; family Raphitomidae; genus Phymorhynchus; species Phymorhynchus buccinoides. Next base: position 7,876,153 of record CM065702.1, read on the forward strand.
TGAATTTTGTTTTGGGGGGAACACAAAAATCAACTATTTTCATCAGCTCAACTGTGAAATTTATCAAAATAATACAATATAACTACAAAGTAAAAAATAAAAAAAGTCAACACACAATGTAAAAAACACCAACAAAACAATCACAGAATGATTTAAAAAAATGGTGGTTCAGAAAATGTAAATAAACAAGCAAAAGTTTGGGTTCAGTCTGATCTATCCAGAGATCGGTTTACCCTGATGTCCTAAAGGCACAAACAACAACTGATCACACACATACATCTCCACCTTGAAAGGAAGGAAGGAGAAAAGCTTCCAAGAATCGCTGCAGCTGAGGTACTTGCTTATATACTTCAGCTGCTGCTTTAAGAATCTGTGTGTTTGGGTGGTTGGGGGTATTGGATACAGGTGTGTGTGTCTGGATGCTTTTTAGTAATGTTATATTCTATATTCTTTCTTACGAGGCTTACCAGTTTGTTCTGTGTTGTGTGTTGTTTATGCGTAACATATTCAAGGTTAGAAGGCTATGCCACTCTTGGACATGTGTTGATTTGTTTGTATGTTGTCCTCTCCACCATTGTTGATGTGTACTGTGTGGGTGAAGGGTCATAAAGGCGAGCTTGGCACATTCTTTTTTAAGAATGATGCTTTGCTTGTCTCACTTTGGTTCTGACCCACGCACTGCTAGGTGGATGGTATCGTAATCAACTTTGGTGGAGGGGAGTTAATTAGAAAAAGAGAGTAATGACCCTTTGTTCAATTTCGTCATCTCCTCTCTTGGCCTCACTATTTGATTCTTATATTCTATGGTCTGAGTTGATGGATAACTGATTTGTATGGTATCTGCTCTGAAAGTAGTATTGTCATAATCTAGTAATTTTATCATAACTTATTTTAATGAGAATTGCTTTGTCAGTAGTTTTGTTTTGTCTCTTGTGAATAAAATAACGTCACTTTGCACTTGTCGTGTAGTTGTTTGTTTGTTGTATGTTCCAGTGTCGTTGCAGTCTGTTTCAGGTTTTTTTTTATAATTGTTTTGTAAAATAAAAAAATCTTAGCAAAACTTGTGTGTGTGTGTGTGTGCGCACATGTGCGTGAATGCGTGCGTGTGTGTGTTGCTTCATTTGTGTGGCTTATGTAAGGAATATTTGCGATTGTTTTATGTACGTCCCGAGCAATGATTTTCTTTGTAATTCAAAGACAAATTCATAAACTTGTGATCTTATTATTATGTATGGAAAACAGGCAGAGGACGACTCACCCGACATGATGGAGGCCAGAGACTGGGCATGGATCACTGCTCTCCCCACCGTCATGTTCCTGTGTTCACACACACACAAATGCATGCACGCACGCACAGACATATACACACACACAGCGTCAATTTTTCATTCAAAATTCCATTCTGACACTCACAACTTTGCTATTCAAAAAGCGAACAATTCTTTTTTTCTTTTTTTGCTGCTGTCCCATCTTCAATCTAAGCCGCACAGAGGCATTGCTCTCACACCGCTCATCCCTGAATCCCAACTCACAGCCACACCCTCCATTTGTCAGATCGCGGACACAGTTGTCAGCGGACCACAGGAAGCCAATCTATGTTAGGCTGTCAGGAGGCAACCACCAGAGGAGCCACTGCACTGCTGCTGAGTCACTTCAGCCTGTCTTGAGCTACCTTACCATGTACAGGGCACCGCCTACTAAGCCAATCTAGGTGAACATTTCTCTCCGCCCCTGGGGATACCGGGGAGTCTTTTTTGCACAAATAGTTCCCACATCTTCCGGAAGCTATGTGCTTGTAGCTTCCTCTAATCTATCACTCTCTTTGAATTTGACCCTGCCTTTTCCCTTTGGTTACTGTCATCTACGATCTTTCTGCCTGACTGATCCATTCTCCTGCCTTTGTTCTGGAAACTCCTGCAAAGATTTCCTCCAGCCAAAGACGGACATGCTGGGCCTAACTGTTGCTTAGTTAGGCGCGTAACAGCAGCATGATGCATCTGCGCTCATATGTTATGTTGCATTTGAAACAGGGGATGGGGGACTAACTGAAAGATGTGGACTTGCCTTGATTCACATTACAAATTCAATACAAAAGTTGTAGTTCAACAAAAGAAAAAAAAAGAAGACCCCCCCCCCTCCCACCCCAACCCTATCCAGTACACTGAATCTCTGAACATGCTTTCCAAGCTAAGAACAATTCCTTCTTTCAGATGACAACCACCATAATCCTTTTGATGGTTCTGGTGTGTGAAATTTAATGTATCAAATATTAACCAGCATGAACAACATCCAATCCTAAGTTGATTTCTCCCAAATGGACCAACCACATTCCATCTTATTATCTGGCCTCCATGTGCAGTCTTTAACGCCATTTTCAAAGTAACTAGAGCGTGAAAACGCTAGATCAACCAGCCGCGCAGCAACATTTTCTGGTCCCGTGACCTTGCAGGAACACACAGACAAACACCCCTGAAACTAAAGTCCGGTCAAACGGTCTACACCCACATTTTACAATACCCCTGCGCCAGAGAGGATATCGACTGTAGCTCCTGCACTATTGACAGCTAGAGAAAAGCAGCATATTCACTTGACCTTTGACCAATGACCTTTGACCAATGACCACCAATGACCTTTGACCAATGACCTTTGACCAATGACCTTCATTTTCGAAACTAGGCCTAGATATCCTAAACATCTATCCGCATGCAAAATGTGAGCCTCCTACTAGGTCTTTTCAAACGTTATCGTCTTCACATAGATAGTCAGATAAGTCAGCCCTTTTTGACTTATTCAATCTTCTTCTTCTGCCATATGGCCATAATGGGTAAGATATGTATGTGTCTGTTTTTTAGTCTTCACTGGTCCCCCCGCTGCGTACAGCCAACACATTCTGATTTCGGAGGAGCTCGAAGGAGAAAAATTATTTGGAAGATTTTTTTTTTTTTTTAAAGGCTGGAGAATGGGCCAATTTTCTCCTTTGAGCTCCTCTGAAATCAGAAAGTGTTGGCTGTACACAGCGGGGAGACCAGTGAAAACTAAAAAACAGACACATACATATACCTTAGCCATTATGGCCATATGGCAGAAGAAGAATAGTCAGCCAGGAACAAACATAAAGCCCTGAAAACATTAACCAGCCTTCGCTTTACGGCTCGCTCGTCACACCGCTTGACTTATTCCGCCCTACGCCTGACACCTGCATGGGGGCAACTACACAAAATGAAAAAACCTGAAAGGCCGGGATCTAGGGGTAATGTCCCCCTGCAGCTGAAAAAAAATGAAGATTTATGAAGATATTTTAGGTAACTTTTCCCACAATTTATACAAATATGCTTATTGAAAAGTGTTTGAAAAATACAGTATTGAACACACACAGCATCTTAGTTTGACAACTTTCTTATGAAAAAAAAGGAAATTCCTTTTCTGGTAAAATTAAAAAACTGGACAATCCTGGTATACCAGGAAAAGTTGCAACCATGCAAATGTTCAGAAAGAGTAGTGCAAACACTGCCGCCTGTTTCTAAGCTAAAGACAGGGTTCGTACAGATCTGTGTCAAAAAAATTCCAGGACTATTCCAGGACCAGTTTACTAAATTTCAAGGACTCAATCTGGCATACCGGTCAATGTCGCTTTCGTTCCCGCCTGAGTTGCTTGTGCTTCTGGCCTTGACAATGGCTTTTTACAGCACTCTCGTCCATGCTGGTGATGTCAAAGTTCTTTTTGCACACTGTGCAGCTAGCTTTCAGTTTTGAACTATCTGTTGACGGAGCTAACCAGCTCTGATATTCTTATTTGTGGCAGCCAAACATCGTTGAAAATGAAGTCTCCATTTTGTTGGAAAACGGAAGTACGGTAAAGGGAAGTAACTTCAGTGGCAGACAACTCGCGCAAATGTCGTCTGCTATGATCGCGATATCAGTATGACCTTAAAAGGGTTTTTTATGTTTTTTATTTGAAATTAGTTTTAAACTTTGATGGATTGAGATTAAGGACGTGATCAGACGATTTTGAAAATTCCAGGACTTTTCCAGGAGTCTTGGGGCCTTTGCTGTTTTTCAAGCACTTTTCAAGCCCTGGAAAAGGCCATGTCAATTTTCCAGTACTTTTCAAGGTTTCAAGGACCCTGTACGAACCCTGTAAAGAATACAGACAAACCAACTGACCATATGTACAGGTATCCATGGGAGGTGATGGCCATGACGTAGAACCCTTTGCACTTGATGACCGACACTGACGCTCCCAGCATCAGGGGGGGCAGCAGCCTCTTGCCCAACGCACCGAAGATGCTCAGGGTCTTGTCCTCGCACGCTACGCAGGTCACGTTTCTGGAGGGGGGAGAACAGAAATTTATCAAAACGAAAATGGTGATAAACTGACACAGCCTGAAAAACTACACAATAAAAACCAGGGCCTGTATTCACGTTGAGATAGCATGAGACTTAGCATCATGCTAACTTAGAAGCTCTTCCAAAAGTCCTATTAAATCCTATAGGACATTGGAAGAGCTTCTAAGTTAGCATCATGCTAAGTCTCATGCTATCTCAACGTGAATACAGGCCCAGGGCAAGAGAAGAGGACTAACATGATCAAACTTTTTCTTCCTAAGGACAAGACGAGCAGCTATGTTTTGAATACGGGCTTCACGTGTTTCCCTCTCTCGCTGGTAAGAAATCTTATTTTGACCAAGTGTGGCTCCCATACAAATGTCCTTATGCACGAAAACGAGACATCACTTTAAAAGAGCAGCCTCGATCGTATATGAGGAAAGTCTGTATGTGAGCCACACCGACCCAGAAATTAAAACCAAGGGACTTAATCCAGCCCACAGTAGCTTTTCTCAGCTCCTTTCAGTCCATGCCTTTTGTTGACATGTCGTCACCAGCATAAACCATATTTAAAGGTGATGGCCATGACGTTCTTTCCATTAGACCGCTTACGCTTGTTTTATGGTGCAGCATGCCCAACGCACCTTGTAAGGTCTTTTCCTATCACCTACCCACGTTTCAGTCAATTGATCAAAACGAATATTTGCCTCTGTTAAAACCAGGGCCTGTATTCACGTTGAGCATGAGACTTAGCATAGAATCTTGAAAGTCAAATAGCTGGAAGAGCTCTGTTGGAAAACTGCTAAAGTGAGCCAGAGATGAGGGGAATTGGTGTACTGACGAGAGCTATGTTTTGGGTACAGCTTGGGTCTTTAACCCTCTCTAGGATCACAGACACCAAATTCGACCGAATTTCAGAATGTCATCACTCATGCAGCCCGTATATGCCGGCGCCGATTGCCACACCGCCCGCTGAATCCAGCCCCAGGTCTAGCTCCGTTCACTTTCAGCTTTCTCCCTACCCACAATGCAATATACTAAGTTAGTTCTTCCTTTACCTCAGTCTCGCTGGTCCGTTTTTGGTTCTTACAGCAAGGGAAAGCACCCACTAGTCTTTTTGAACGGATTTTTCGAAGTGACCCCAAATTTTTTTCTTCTTTCCACGTGACGTGACGCAGTATTGACTCGGCGCGATGCTCGGAGTTGCCATTACGGATTTTTTATTCCAATTCATGGTGTTAGCTTTGGAATAATAATATCATCATTGCTATTCAATATGCATCTTTCAGAAATGAAATGTGAGTTTATTCTGGGTGATTTTTTTAATGAAAAGATTTGGCATGACGTTCAGAGTTAATTCTCATCTCTCGGGAACTGGGATCGATTCCTGGTTCGAATGGTTGGGAGTCAATGGGTTAAATAGGTTCCACTGTATATCCTAATTCCGTGAAATCCTTCTCCACTGGCCGCTTACTTGGATCCCGCCACGGTCAGAATGCGCGAGGGCAGCATCTGCTCCCAGAGTACTTTGCCGGCGCAGACGCACCGACACCGGTGCAGGTGACCCGGCCCCGAGGGGAGGTCATTCTCCACGTCCACTGTGGTGTGGTTCTCCGCCCCTGTCTGACCGTCCACCTGCACACAAGCAAAACGAGAGCGCGTGCTGTAATGACTCGCTCATAGTTGATAATATTTATATTTATATTTACCGTGCTCAATTTTAATGCTTACATTGCTTCCTGCTCATGTTCGACTTTACGTGTTATTGTTTGTATTTGTATCGGTGACAGCATCCAAATTTCCTTTTATGTTTTTAAAAAGGACAATAAATGTGATTGATTGATTGATTGATTGATAATAAGGAACTGGAAAGAAAGGACGAGGCCGGGATTGGAACCTGAGACACTCATGCACCGAGTTGGCAGGTGAACGTCTTGCCTTCATTTGCAAGAGTTAATGAATGCAAGACTTAATGGGTTTCCTCTGAGAATGATAGTACCGTCATTTACGGCCCATAAGGCGACACAGCGCATAAGGCGCAACCCCTGCTTTTTAAACAAATCGTAATTTGAACACAGATAGGGCGCATACACCCGATAAGGCGCAAAGAAATAAAAAAAAGGAAGAACGAAATGATCAGCGAAAGTAACATCATTACAGGGCCAGTGACGGAAGTGAAAGCGTAACAAACAAAAATACAATGGAAATCTTCACAAACAAGAAACGGGGTGTGAAAAACATGGAGCAGAAAGTCCATCGATCGGCTGCAACTCACTTTATTTAGTCCTCCTCTGCCACAGAGAATCCTGAAAAATCACTCGTCAGTGTCCGACACAAACATCGCCATGAGTGCTTCGGTTGCATGGTGAGTTGTTCACTTCAACTCTCAACCCCCTTACTTTTTTCTGTTTAGAGTATAGAAAGGGCGCATGCGCCGGATTGGGCGCAGGGGTCAAAGTTCAGTAACAAAAAGTTGCGCCTAATAGGCCGTAAATGACGGTACATGAATCTTTCACTTGTTTCAGCATGAACACTTCGCAGTGAACTAGCGAAGCCCTCCCCACACCACCCCGTGGGGATACTGGGCTGGGGGGAGGGGGGCTTTTGTACAAATAGTTCCCCCAACCTTCTGGAAGTTCTGTGCTTGTAACTTCCTCTAATATGTCACTCTATTTGACTCTGCCTTTACCCTTTGGCTTACTGTCATCTACTATCTTTCGTGCACCCCCCCCCCCCCCCCCACACACACACACAACAATAGCCATTACTGCAGACCTGTTTACCCCCTACACAAGTCTTGAGTAGTTTTGATAGCTGAAATGAGTAGTTTTGGTGCAAAATGTGTAGTCCTATTGATTAAAACCATCAATGTTCACTGAAGATGAGAAGAAATCAAGAATTAACTCTTCTACTACCAAGTATTACTTAGACTGTTTACTGTTGCACACCCAGTAATTTTTGCCGCTGTACTGATTTTCGCACACAATCACTTTAAAAATTCATAAAAAAAATACTCGCTCGAATCATCACTAAATTTACCTGTGTCGATCTGCTGCTGCAAACCCAAGATCATTTCAATACTTTCGATGCTCTTTTTGATTCGCCTAAGTTCAGATTCTGCCACTTTTTCCACAGTAAATGCTTCGTCGGCACTATCGCCATCTTGTAGAGGTTCACGCCAAAAGTTGTTAGTTTCCATCGTCGAAAACGCGGAAAGATGGCGGAAGATTGTGCTTTCCCTGAGCGAACTGCGCATGTCACGGAAGTAAAGGATGTGATGTCACTTGATATAAATAGCGCAAAGGGGGACACCCGGTTTCCCAAGGTTGCTGGCGGTCAAACTCGCCCACGGCTTGCAACAGTAAAGTCTGACTCGGCGAGTTTACCCGCCGACGGCAGTAGAAGAGTTAAAGAGCATTATCATCAATTTTGAAGAGTAGTAGAGGTCCAAAATGAGTAGAATGCGACTCGAAAAGAGTAGAGTAAACAGGTCTGTTACTGTCATCTACTATCTTTCTGCCTTACTGGTCCATTCTCCTGCCTTTTTTTTCTCCCCAAGACACTCTAGTCTTACTAAAAGAACTTCCCCAGCCGAAGTCGGACATGCTGAGCACATAACGTTTTAGTTAGGCGTACAACGACAGCATGACTCATCTGCGCGCATAACTGACAGGAAACTGTCTGAGCGATCAAAGAAGAAGACGAAGAAGTAGTAGCGAACTCTGTGGAGCAGACCTTTTTTTCCCCCACACATGTCTGGAGTAGTCTGGATAGCTGAAATGAGTAATTTTGGTGCAAAATGTGTAGTTTTATTCATTAAACCATCAAACAATGTTCACTGAAAATGAGTAGAATCTAGCATTATTTTCAATTTTGAAGAGTAGTAGAGATCCAAATTGAGTGGAATACTACTCGAAAAGAGTAGAGTAAACAGGTCTGGTGGAGCACTGACCAGTTTGGACGTGGTCTTTTTGGCGGAGGGGACAGGCAGGTGCAGGTCCTGATGGGACACCGTCACTGTCTGAGGCGTCTCCTTGGGCTCCGCTGCAGTCGACTGCACACACACACACATGACGAATTATGGCCTGTTATTCAACCCCTTGACTGCAGGAGAAAAATTAAGGGGAAAAAAAAATACACGAAAAATTGTCAAGACAGTGTAAACGAGAAGAGGCAAAATGGTCTGGGGATATAACGCTCCTGAGTGTTCAAAAAGCTCCCGTATTTTTCAGACTACAAGACGATGATGTCATCAGATGAAGAGGAGTAACCCTGATATTCTGGTTTTTGCTCTAACGCAGTCAAGAGTTATATCCCCAGACCATTTTGCCAGATTGGCTCTATCAGTTGTCTTTTTCATGGCATGATCTGCCTAATGCTTTTTTCTTTAATTTTCTCTCGCAGTCAAGGGGTTGTTAAACAGTGCTCACTTTGTACAATGTGGTAGGCCCTTCCATTTATAAGAAAAACAAAAGTAAGTTGTAATCAGTCACACTTTCACACTTTCTTTCGTCATTTACACTTGCTTGAATCTAAACACTCAGTTACTTCGTGATACACGTGAGCGTGCACATAAATATGTCTTGAGTGACACAAGTGACATATTTTCTACGCCAAAAAAAAAGAAAAGAAAAAAAGAACAAAATCGTGTGAGTTTTAGTCACAAACTATGTGATTTCTCTGAGAAAAGTGGCTTTAATAAGCGGCGGGGTGGTTTTATTAAGCGGCGGGTTGGTTTTATTAAGCGGCTTTTTTAAAAATACATAACATATAGTGAAAAATCCGGACCGTAAGAAATCGGCTTTAATAAGCGGCTGGCTCTATTAACCGCGGTTTTATAAAGCGGCGACCACTGTAGTAATAGTGATTTTTGGATGTGATTAACGCTTCAACCCCTTCCATAAACTGTTTGTTTTCAGTGTGTGGGTGCAGTTGACTCAAAAATGACTGATGAAGTTTTGTCATAAAATGAAAGCGCTCACGCAACAAATAACGCCCAACGTTTGGCTCTGGTTGTTCAGCTTGAATTCTCTTTTTTCCCCCCTTTTTTTTTATAACAAACTTGTCAAAACTATTTGGAAAAATGTGTACTTTTCAACAAATGAATTTACATGGTTTGTACGATGCAACACATAATCCATTATGGACTATGGCATGCGCGCGCACACACACACACAACAATAGCCATTATTTCCATTACACACACACACACGTGGGGAGTGGGGATACCAGGGGGTCTTTTGCATAAATAGTTCCCCCACCTTCTGGAAGTTCTGTGCTTGTAACTTCCTCTAATCTGTCACTCTCTTTGACTCTGCCTTTTCCCTTTGCTTACTGTCATCTACTATCTTTCCGACTTTTACCGGTCCATTCTCCTGCCTTTTTTTCAAGAAACACTTTCAAAAAGATTTCCTCAAGCCAAAGTCGGACTTGCTGGGCCTAACTATTTCTTAGTTGGGCGCATAACGGCAGCATGACGCATCTGCGCTCATAATTGACGAGCGATCGAAGAAGAAGAAGAGGAAGATTTCCATCACCATTTCCATCATTAGGCTATGTGTGCATTAGATCCGCAATCCGCACGGAACCCCCCACAGCTATTCCATCACACACAAAGTCGAGCTGTTTAGTTAAAAGACTGAATCGAGAAATCTTAGATAAAAAACAACAAGCATGTCCATATCAAATATTTTGGCTGCGTGTTCAAAGACTGAATCGAGAAATCTTAGATAAAAAACAACAAGCATGTCCATATCAAATATTTTGGCTGCGTGTTCAAAGACTGTATCGAGAAATCTTAGATAAAAAACAACAAGCATGTCCATATCAAATATTTTGGCTGCGTGTTCAAAGACTGAATCGAGAAATCTTAGATAAAAAAAACAACAAGCATGTCCATATCAAATATTTTGGCTGCGTGTTCAAAGACTGAATCGAGAAATCTTAGATAAAAAACAACAAGCATGTCCATATCAAATATTTTGGCTGCGTGTTCAAAGACTGAATCGAGAAATCTTAGATAAAAAAAACAACAAGCATGTCCATATCAAATATTTTGGCTGCGTGTTCAAAGACTGAATCGAGAAATCTTAGATAAAAAAAACAACAAGCATGTCCATATCAAATATTTTGGCTGCGTGTTCAAAGACTGAATCGAGAAATCTTAGATAAAAAACAACAAGCATGTCCATATCAAATATTTTGGCTGCGTGTTCAAAGACTGTATCGAGAAATCTTAGATAAAAAACAACAAGCATGTCCATATCAAATATTTTGGCTGCGTGTTCAAAGACTGAATCGAGAAATCTTAGATAAAAAAACCAAACAAGCATGTCCATATCAAATATTTTGGCTGCGTGTTCTACATGGTATTTTAAATATATTTCTTTCATCAGATTAATTGTTGAGCAGTATCATACAACATGTTTAGTAGAAAATGTTCTTGAATAATTCACTTAGTAACGCAAACAATAAATAAAATTGCCCACGAGTGAAAATCTAGCAATATCCACTGAATATAACTAATTTATTCACATACTACAACATATTCTCGACTGTTTGAAAAAACTTCTGAAAATTTAAATGTTCCTCCAGAAACAGCCGTGCCCCATTCACTTCCCACAAGAAATAAGAGGACGTGGAAACTCATCCGCGATAATCCCATCCGCTTATTTCTTACGCAAGTGATTGGCGTTTCCGTATACAGAGCTTGCGGCTTGCGGACCTAATTATCAGCAATATCCTCACCCTCATCAATACCCTCAACGCCACCATCACCATCATCATCACCCTCATCATCATCACCCTCAACGTCACCATCATCATCATCACCACTATCATCATCATCATCACCCTCATCATCACCATCACCCTCATCATCACCCTCATCATCACCCTCAACGTCACCATCATCATCATCAGCACCATCATCACCCTCATCATCACCCTCATCATCATTATCATCACCACCAGCCATAGCACCAAAAAACCTAAATGTCACAAAGAGTGATTTCTTCGCAGCCTATGTACCAAACCTGGCAAAGAACGAAGCCAACTTTCTCACACTACCCACCTGGAAGGCGAAAAGGTGGAAAGGCGGGAAGTGGAAAGGTGGGAAGTGTTAAGCATGGCAACAGCAGGCAGTGAGCGAGTTCACAATGATCCCAAGCTGTAGTGTAGGTGAAAGGGTGGAAGTAAAAAATAAAAAAAAATAAAAAAATAAAAACATTTGTAAAATGGAAACATTTTTGTTCAATAAAATAATAAAATACTGGCTTCAGTCAGCTGCGGAGTAGTCACTCTTTGTATATCCAGGCTTTTTGACAACACTTACCGGAATAGCGTGCGTCAAAGCCGCAGTCATCAAGGCCTCTCTGGCCTCCCTGTCCACCTTCCGAGGCCTCCCCCTGCCCGCCTTCTGCTTCTTCAGCGAAAGGGACCCCCCTCCCCCCGCCTTCCCCCTCTCTCCGTCCTTCTCCTCTCTCTCCCTCTCCTTCTCTCTCTCCCTCTCCTTCTCTCTCTCCCTCTCCTTCTCTCTCTCCCTCTCCTTTTCCCTCTCCTTCTCTTTCCTGTCTTTCTCCTGCCAAGCAGTCTTCTCCCTTGCTTTGCCGCTCTCTTTCTCAGGGAGGGAGGAAAAGAGGGTGGAAGAGGCGGGGGTCTTGTCTTTGTCGGAGGAGGAGGAGGGGGTGGGTTTCTCTTTGTCGCTGATGGTGGTGATGGTGGTTGTGGTGGTGGTAAGGGTCGCGGTGCTCGGTAAAGGTTTGTCAACTTCCATGGGAGTCTGAAAAAAAAAAGAGAGGATTTTGTGTATTTGTGTATGTGTGCGTGTTTGTACAAGTGTATGTTTGTGTAAGTGTGTGCGCGCGTTTCATTGAGAATGTGTTTGATGAAATGTGTGTGGGTCTGTGTGTGTATGTCTGTGTGCAAGAACGTGTTGGCTTGCGTGCATGTCTGTTGTGCGTGTGTGTCTGTTGTGCGTGTGTGTCTGTTGTGCGTGTGTGTGTGTGTGAGTGTTTCAATGCTGATTGTAAAGCGCTTTGTGCTCGATAAAAAGCGCTATATAAGTGTCCGTTTATTATTACTATGATTAAAAAATGGTCGTATTTTTCGGACTATAAGGTGATACTTTCCCCCCCCCAGATTGAGATATTCCTGCGCCTTATAGTATGACTATTAAAATAATAAGAAAATATAACAAAATTCTGAATTTTGTGTAAAATTTGGGAGGTGCACCTTCTAATAATTTGACCTTTCAGCTTTAAAGACCCACCACGTCCCGTGTAGTTTTCACTCTTATGCTTGGAAGATTTCTTAAGTTTTGTTACCAGCAATTAAGAGGGAAAACACATGAAAACTCATTCGCATCGCTTTAAATGATTTTGAATTATTTAAAGAACTTCACAAATCACTCCAGCCATACACACAAACAAAACGGACATAAACAAAAAGAGAAATGAAAGAAGATTACAGGTTTTTTACTTCAGGTTTAGACATAGGGAAGTGGTAGATTACACTTTTTACATATATAATAATAATGATAATTAATAATGCTTATATAGCGCATAATCTTGCTAAGCAACTCAGTGCGCTTTTCACTCACCATTCGTACAAACATTTCTAACAGACTGGTTCACGTATCCTCACCATACATCTCTATGAAAATAAAATACATTAGAGAATGCATTGCATATAATCATAATCACATATATAGACTTTACATAGAAAAATTCTCCAAATATTTTTGAATAATTAATAACAATCATGCGTGTTTCTAGGTTCGCAGCTTAGTGTAATGGCTGCGGTGCAATCGTGAGTTAACCCTTTTGCCGCAGGCCATTTTTCAGCATGCCTTACCTCATAATCAAGACGACGTAATTAACATTTAGCCCACATTCATTTCAGTCAAAAATGTATGTCAAAATTACCTGCATGAAAAAAAATTGGCATCTGCAATATTGTGAATCTCTCTATGACATGTATAAAATATGGCCTTTCCTTATCTCCCAAAATTAACATCTTAAGGTCATTGGACAACAGATCCTAATTTCATGCCTATTAGTGACATGGGTGTTAACCCTTTCACCGCCAATGTCGCATTTATGCACCACAATGGTTTAACAGCCATGTCACCAAAAGGCATCAAAAGGCGTCTGCTATCTGAAGACACTATTTTCTTAAGTTTGGGAGGTAAGCAGACCTGTCTACCCCCTACACAAGGCTTGAGTAGTCTGGATAGCTGAAATGAGTAATTTTTGGCTCAAAATGTGTAGTTTTATTCATTAAACCATCAAATCAATGTTCACTGAAAATGAGTAATTAGAGAATTATTTTCAATTTTGAAGAGTAGTAGAGGTCCAAATCAAGTAGAATACTACTCAAAAAGAGTAGAGTAAACAGGTCTGGGTAAGGGTGGGCCTAATGTTATACATGTCACAGAGGAATTCTCCAAAATTGCAGATATATGTTTTTTTCTCTACCCAGTTAAGTTTAACGGTATTTTTGTGTGTCTGAAAAATGGTTGGCAGACCTGTCTACCCCCTACGCAAGTGAAAGGGTTAAATCGGTGTGGTGCATAAGTGAGACATTGGCGGTGAAAGGGTTAAATCAGTGTGGTGCATAAGTGAGACATTGGCGGTGAAAGGGTTAAATCATGTGTGGTGCATAAGTGAGACATTGGCGGTGAAAGGGTTAAATCAGTGTGGTGCATAAGTGAGACATTGGCGGTGAAAGGGTTAAATCAGTGTGGTGCATAAGTGAGACATTGGCGGTGAAAGGGTTAAATCAGTGTGGTGCATAAGTGAGACATTGGCGGTGAAAGGGTTAAATCAGTGTGGTGCATAAGTGAGACATTGGCGGCGAAAGGGTTAAACCAGTGTGGTTAAAGACATTGGCGGCGAAAGGGTAAACCAGTGTGGTGCATAAGTGAGACATTGGCGGCGAAAGGGTTAAATCAGTGTGGTGCATAAGTGAGACATTGGCGGTGAAAGGGTTAAATCAGTGTGGTGCATAAGTGTGACATTGGCGGTGAAAGGGTTAAATCAGTGTGGTGCATAAGTGAGACATTGGCGGTGAAAGGGTTAAATCAGTGTGGTGCATAAGTGAGACATTGGCGGCAAAAGGGATAAATCAGTGTGGTGCATAAGTGAGACATTGGCGGCAAAAGGGTTAACACTGTGTAGAAAGAAAGATGACTATTTTATAAAAAAACACTTACATGAGACGCAGCAGTCGACGCCGCCACCACTGTCTTCAACAAACCTCCCCCACCACCACCAGGTGGCGCCTTATCCTCTGCGGTCGTCGAACCTTTCCCCGTCGACGAGAGTGCAGAGATGGAGGGGAGCGGGGGGATGGGAGGGGAGTGCATGGAGTGGGAGTGGGAGTGGGAGGAGCTGGAGGAGAGGGTGAGCCCAGGCTGGGTGACACGGTCCTGCTTCTCCACCACGATCTTGCTCGTCTCCTTGGTGGTCTTGAAGGCGATGGACTTGTTCGGGTAGGGGGCCGGGATGCCTTCCTCGCTATGGCAGAAGAACACAAACACAGGGTTCGTACAGAGTTTTCATACCAAAATTCACAAACTTTCAAAGACCCTTTATCCTATTTTTAAAAACAAATCCCCCCAAAAACTCTCACGACATGCAATTGGAATTAAGTTTATAAAGTGAAAAAAAACAAAAAACATTCTTTTCTATTCGATGACGATTGCTTCGATCACGATCATTCAAGTTGCACTGGTTGTAGCCCAAAGACCCGGATATAGTGAAGCGAAGTAACTTTCGACAAATCGAGGATGTCTGCTAGACGGAACTAGATTGTCGAACCAGGATATTTGGAAAATAAGCCAAAAACAATCAGTACAAAAAAGGTGTTAATAGGAAGGGGTCTAAATCAGGGAGGTGGACACTCAGTAGTCAGATATGAAGGGGGAAAAATCTGTGAAAATTAAGGTCACATCTTTTCAGTTTTAATAGGGAAGGTCTGAACCCTTTCGCCGCCAGCCATTTTTCAGCCACAAAATACCATTAAACTTGTCTGGGTAGAGAAAAAAATGATCTTCAATACTGGGAATTAGTTAGTTAGTTAGTCTGTTATAGTCCCGTCAACAGCTATGGTTATCTCAGGACTGTCACCGCATAAAGTTCTACCACGTATAGCAAAACACAAATCCATGAATCTTAACAACGTACAAAACCTGCAAACAAAAAATGTAGTACAATTCATAACATGACACTTCCATCATTATACCCTATAGCTCATAAGTCCACACAGTGCTGGAAACGTGGAGCCACGATACTCTCATTTATCGGATCCAGGTTAAAAAAACAGTAAAAAAGGAAAACAAATACATACTAGTAAGCTAAAATACATAAAAAAGGCTATATAAGCAAATATGCACTGCAGAATGGACAACAGGTGCCCACTCAAGTGCGCAATTATCACGCGTGGACGCCAGTGTACAATAAAAAAAAACTGGCATGTCATAAATTGTAAAAAGGAAAAACGTGGAAGGGTTTTATAGAAAAAATGCAGGTGAATGGACCAACAAGGCAGAAAAAAGTAGACGCCAGAAAGCAAAAAGAAGAGAAAAGGCAGAGTCAAAGAGAGTGACAGAGTAGGGGAAGTTACTAGCATAGAACTTCCAGAAGAAGGGGGAACTACTTCTGCTAAAAGACCCCCCGGTATCCCCACGGGAGGGCCCTAACCACATAAGCCAGCCTAAGCCGTTGCCCGCCTCCTACGACGAGGACGTGTGGTTGGACTTTAGGAGGCTGCTGGGCTACTTTCCGTAAGCCCCCCCCCCCCCCCCACCATGATAGGTGGAAGCCCGCCGGGGGGAGCAATACTGGGAATTCCTCGGTGACATGCATAACATTAGGCCTATCCTTACCTCCCAAAATTACGAAAATAGGGTCTTTGGATAACAGGCCCTGATTTGATGCCTTTTAGTGACATGGGTGTTAAACCATTGTGGTGCATAAATGTGACATTGGTGGTGAAAGGGTTAACAGGGAGGTATTTCTTCGCAAGAAATGGGATTTGATCTGATGCAGCCTTAGAGCCACAATGTTGTTTTTTAAGTGAACAGAGCTATCAACTTAATATTATTAAACAAAGTTGCAGCTTTTAAAGTAACCTTTTCATAGCAGGCAGGTTGATAAAACAATTACACTCAGAAACACATGCGCGTGCACACACACTCACAATGTTCCATATGGAAATAAAAATTTTGATTTGACTTTGACACACACATACTCACTCACTCACACACACATACTCCCCCCCCCCCTCTCTCCCCCCCTCTCTCTCTCTCTCTCCCTCCACCCCTCTCTCTCTCTCTCTCACCTGATGTCTGGCTGGGGGGCTAGGAAAATGGGCGTGATTCTCCTGCGTCCATCAGAGGTCCTGGTCTCTATTTGTTTGTCCCTCGGCTGCCCAAAGAGCTACACCGTCAGCATCAGAATATCATCACCTTCACATTCTTTGTTCACTATAGTACCTTAAAACATTCTGCTAAACAAAGGAATACTTCCGCAAAGCAAAACAGCTTATAAAACAAAATGCTCCCCCGTGGCTGTTATTTGGTACAAATAGTTCCCCCCATCTTTTCTTGAAGTTCTGCAGTTTGTAACTTCCTCTAATCTGTCACTCTCTTTGACTCTGCCAAAGACCTGTGCAGACCTGTTTACCCCTATTTTGCAAATTTGTAATTTCTGAAACAAAAATTAGTAACTTTGCACACAAAAAAACGTAATCCAACGCGCAGCCAATTCTTTTTCTTCACATAACCCGATTACATGCAAGCAATAGTGCACTGGGAGACCTTTAAAAACATTTTTTAAACCATGTATTGGCCTTTTCTCTTTCAAACTCAGCTTACTGACCTGTTCAGACTGCTTGTGATCTCACCACGCGGTCGCTTTGACGCCATCTTGAAACAGAATGACTGGGAACCGGAATGACTTTTCATCGCATTGCTTCAAAAGCATCGCTTGCCGACGCAACAGTAGTGGTGTTTTTTGTGTTTTTTCTCATCGCCGTAATTATCGTAATTTGACTTTTGTTTCGTAAAAATTACAGCAAAATCGTAAAGGTAAACACAAACTTGTTTACCCCCTACACAAGTCTTGAGCAGTCTGGATAGCTGAAATGAGTAGCTTTGGCTCAAAATGCGTAGTTTTATTAATTAAACCATCAAACAATGTTCACTGAAAATGAGTAGAGTAAACAGGTCTGTAAACAGGTTTGAGCATAATTTTCAATTTTGAAGAGTAGTAGAGGTCCAAATTGAGTAGAATACTACTCGAAAAGAGTAGAGTAAACAGGTTTGAGCATTATTTTCAATTTTGAAGAGTAGTAGAGGTCCAAATTGAGTAGAATACTACTCAAAAAGAGTAGAGTAAACAGGTCTGCAAGTGCGTGTGCGCGCGCGCCCCCACCTTGAAAGGCATGTCCCCGTTGGGCAGAATGGAGGAGGACGACTTGGAGGGCGTGCTGTGCAGACTCATCAAGGAACTCTCCTTCTGCTGCTGCTGCTGCTGCTGCTGCTGCTGCTGCTGTTGTTGTTGCTGTTGCTGTAGGCTCAGCACGGCGGCTGACTCGATGATCTGGGAGGCGGCGTTGGGCGTTTTACTGGACAGCACGCTCTTCCCATACATCTTCTCCAGCACCGCCAGCTAAAATTTCAGCATGATGTGAAAGTTAAAAACAAACAAGAGGTAAAGCCTTCAAGGCTCACTCGAACAGGAACATGTGGGACAAGAAAACAAGATTGAGGGATTGAGGGGGGGGGGGGGGGGGGGGGGGGGGGGGGGTCTAAACTACAAGATTGCCAATATAATGTATTGTTAATGGATACAACTAAAAAAAAAAAATTAAAAAAAAAAAGTGCCCGAGCCGAGAATCGTACCCGGAACCATTGGCATGACAAGACTGAAGCACTTAGAGTGCTTCCCCCATCTGTTGACTCTAGCTCTCTGCCCTCCACCATTGCCCTTGGAGATTCCAACATCCATTTTTCTGAACATATTCGCAACCTTGGTGCTTTCTTGGATGAAAACCTTTCCATGCAACATCATATCACTAAGATCTGCCAGGCTGCATACATCAAACTCAGGCGAATCAGCTCTATACGCCCATTTCTCACGACCGAGGCAACCAAAACGCTAGTCAGTTCATACATTTTGTCTAGATTAGATTACTGCAACTCCCTTCTACTTGGTTGCCCACAGGCGCTTCTCAAACCCTTACAACTTCAAACCTCTGCTGCTAGAATGGTCTTCAACACACATCACCTCTATTTAAAGAGTTACATTGGCTACCCGTTCAACAAAGAATAAACTACAAAGCTGCCTGTCTCTGCTATCAGATCATATCGGGAACAGCACCGCAATACCTCTCTGAGCTTCTTGAAATTTACGTTCCATCTCGATCTCTCCGCTCAGCAAATGACAATAGGATCTTTCGATTACAAACATTTAAATGTGATAGGCACGGCGGTAGAGCTTTTACATCATCAGCAGTCAAACTCTGGAATTCATTGCCTTCTGCTGTCAGACATAGTCAATCCTTAGCATCGTTCAAAATAAACCTGAAAACCCATCTGTTCCGGCAGTCTTTCCAATAACACCCCCATCTCCATGTGCGCGCGCGCGTGTGTGTGTGTGTGTGTGTGTGATTGTGCGATGTGTGTGTGTGTGTGTGTGTGTGTGTGTGTGATTGTGCGATGTATGTCCGTATGTTTGTATGTATGTAATTTGTGTGCGTGTATGTGTATGTATGTAATTTGTGAGCGTGTGCGCGAATGTGAGTGTGCGTGCGCCCACGGCCGCGCTTCCAAGCAGGTGTGTGTGTGTGAGTGTGTGGTGTGTGTGTTCTGTGTGGGTATATCTGCTAGCATGTGTATGAGTGTATGCATGCGCAGGAGAGATTGTGTTCGCTAGAGGGGGGGAGGAGTGTGTGTGAGTATGTGTCTGTGAGTGTGAGTACACGTGAGTGCTTTGTGTATGTGAGTGCGCGTGTGTGTGTATGTGTGTGCGTGTTTGTACAAGTGTATGCTTGAGTAAGTTTGTGTGCGTTTCAGTGAGAATGTGTTTTCTGTGTGTTTGATTGATGAAATGTGTGTGGGTATGTGTGTGTATGTCTGTGTGCAAGAACGCGTTCACGCTCGTGCGTGCACGTACGTGCGTGTGTGTCTGTGCGTGTGTGTCTGTTTTGCGTGTGTGTCTGTTGTGCGTGTGTGTGCGTGTGTGAGTGTTTCAATACTGATTGTAAAGCGCTTTGTGCTCGATAAAAAGCGCTATATAAATATCCGTTTATTATTATTATGACAGAGTGACACTCTACCAATGAGCTATCGAGGCTTTCAGTGTTGATGAGTTTCTTAACTCATGTTGCCTGTTGAATACTCTCTAACCCACTAATCTAAAATGTTATCTGTTTAGTGTTGTTTTAAGTATTTAATTATTCAAATCATTATTGTTTGAAAGCTTGCATAAACATCTATATGTGTGCAAAGTTTGAACAATGTATGCCTTCTATTTCCCGAGAAAATGCAAACATTAAAGTTTGGAGATTAGACCACGGACGCAACACACACACACACACAGACACACAACTGAACAACTATCATACCATAGACTCACTCATTCTCCAAAACATTCTCCAGACCTATTTACCCTGAAATCGGGCTCTGCGTATTCGAAATCCACTAAAAAAAGTATTTTTCGCAAAATAGGAAAGTTTGAATACTTGCATATAAAAAAATGCATATATTTGCATAATAATAATTGGCACTTACATAGCGCACATATCTAGAACATTCTATTCATGGCGCTTTACAACGAAATAAAACTACAAACATTCCCATTCACACACACACACACACAAACAAACAAAAAGACAAAAGAAGAAGAAGAAGAAGGGGAGAGGGGGGAAGGGGGGGGGGCGGGGGGATGGGGGGGGGGGGGGGGGGTGTCACACGCACACTGCACACACACACACACACCACTCAATTTCCATATACAACTGTAAAAAGTATCATCCATCAAAATTGATAACCACAACAAAACACACACACTGCATCCATTTCCTGAACTCAGGCAATAAACATAAGAGAAATGATAGTCACCATTTTTTTCACCATATTATTTTCTTATGTACCACCATATTAACCATATTTCTGTCAAATATGTGCACCAAATAAGGCAAAACCATATGGGTAAACAGGTCTCATTATCTCAATCCTGCAATCACACATTTGGTTTAAACAAACGTTTTATTAACCCTTTCACTGCCAAATTCGCATTTTAGCACCACAGTGATTTCAACACCTACAGTGAAACCCGTTTAGCACGAATTCCAGGGGAGAGGGCCAATTTACTCGTTGTAAGCATTGCTCGTTCAAACCATTTTATCGATTTTGGCAACCCTGACGAACCTATCAATATCCTCACATCTACTGTGATGTGCGTGTTGGTAAAGTGTGAAAAAGACAGAAAAACGGAAACACCACACTTACCCAACAAAGCATGGTTGTAAGCCCAGTATCCTGTATCCATAGGGTTTTTAATGCCGATTATAAACACTTTAAAACAGTTTATTAACACACGATAACATCAAAAACATAAAATCCACACACGCGCTTTAAGAGAAAGTTAAAATTTCCCGGAAGTCACAAGATCAGTGCGCAAAGAGTGAGTCCAGTGTCGTCTGCTTGCGCTGCAGACACCCAAGTTGTTATATCGGCCAATCAGAATGCCGCTTACATATCGAGGGGTCAGTCAAGATGGCGATGTTGTTGTCAGTGTGTTCTCGTTCTAGCCAGGTAGTTGTGCAAGAAAGCTTGACTTTGGGATGGCGGTGTGGTTGTAAGTGCGTTCTCGTTCTAACCGCGTAGTTTTTGCATAAAAGCTTGACTTTGGGAGTCAATAAATTGTACGTTATATGCAAGTTGCTCGTTGTAGTGAGCTCGTTGTATGCAGACTTATTTAACAAGGAAAAAGAAGGCTTGTGGTCGGGAATTTTGAAACCACTCGTTAAACACGGGCTCTCGTTTAAACCGTACTCATACTAAATGGGTTTCCCTGTATGTCACTAAAAGGCATCAAATTGGGGTCTATTACCCAAAGACCCTATTGTCTTAGCTTTGGGAAGTAAGGATAGACCTTATTATTTTATATGTGCCACAGAAGGATCCCCAATACTGCAGATACATTTTGTTCTCTACCCAGGTCAATTTAACCCTTTCACCGCCAGCCATATTTCAGCCAAAAATTTCCATTAAATTTACCTGGGTAGAGAACAAAATCCATCTGCAGTATTGGGGATTCTTCTGTGAGTTGTTCTTCTTCTGAGTTGTTGTCAGAGCTGGCTTGATTGAAGCTCAGTATGCTGCTGTAGATGGGGGGGGTGGGGGTGGGGGGGGGGTTAAATCAAATAGACTCCGGCGATGATTTGACCCCCACCCCTCACCCCCCATCTACAAAACAGCTAAAGGTCTGTGTACACGTTAACATTATTCACGAGATAGTTCTATTATGGGCTGTCACTGTGTTGCCATGGGGAAATAGAAAAATCTTGTGAATAGTGTTAACGTGTACACAGACCTTAACTGAATTTCAATCAAGCTAACTCTGACTACAACTCAGGAGGCAAAAAAAACCCATCCCCAAGTACTTTTTTTTAAATCTTGTTTTTATTTTATTTTTTACTCTTGAGTGAGAACAAAAGTAAGTTTGTGGATGAGATTGATTTGATTGATTGATTTTTTTTTTTTATTTATTTTTTTTTTGGGGGGAGGGGGGAGATGATGAGGGAGTGGGGGCAGTATATGAAAATCTAACTATCAATTTGGTCATACCAGGCAGCGCGATTTCTCCCTTGCTGAAATCCCTCTTCTTAATATTAACTTTCAACTGCAGTAGGATTTTATGTGTGCAAAGCACACAGGTCAGACAAGCTTTAAGTTCCCATCTGAAGGACTCAACGTTCAGTTAGATTTTGTGTGTGTGTGTGTGTGTGCGTGTGTGCTTGCGTATGTATGTGTGCATGTGTGTGCGTGCGTGCGTGTAGAGGGAGGAAAGGTTACAGAAAGGGAAGGGAGGGGGAGGGGATGCAAGATGGGATGGGAGTAGGGGGGGGGGGGCCATACTGTATTTTACGGACTATAAGGCGTACCCTATCATAAGGCGCAGCTCCCAGATTCTACACAAAATTTAGATTTACTATTACTGGCCACTGCAACTAGGGTTATTAACGCCCTTGACAGCGAGAGTGAAGCCCCTGTTGGTCAGTATAAAAAGGGCATTCACTCTTGCAAAAGGCAGTCATTTAGTGGCCTCAAATAGGGTTATTGGCGAGAGTTATACCCTTGCTTGGTCAGTACTCAAGCATCTACCAAGGGCATTCACTCTTGCAAAAGGCAGCCATTTACTGATTTAGTGGCCTCAAATAGGGTTATTGGCGAGAGTTATGCCCTTGTTTGCTCAGTACTCAACCATCTACCAAGGGCATTCACTCTTGCAAAAGGCAGCCATTTAGTGGCCTCAAATAGGGTTTTGGCGAGAGTTATGCCCTTGTTTGGTCAGTACTCATCTACCAAGGGCATTCACTCTAGCAAAAGGTGGTTGTTGCAGTGGCCAATAGATTCTTACCATATTCTTAGTCATATTGCAAGGCGCAGGGGTCTCAGTCTGGGAAAAGAAACATCGCATTACGGTCCGCAAAATAGGCAACTGTTTTACCTGTTCTTCGCGAGGCATGGGTATCCCGATCTCCTCCTGGTCAAAGCCCAAGTAAGCCACGGTGCCGTCGATGGAACAGCACATCAGCTCCAACCCTGTGCGACTCCTGAGAGAAGAAACAAACGGAAAGAAAACGTGAGGGGTAAAGCCGGCGTTACGCTGCATACGGTTCGATTCACTACGACCCCATTTTGACATTTGTGATGCATGATTGATAGGTGGGGGGAAAAACCTGTTTGAACCGAAAAACTGGTGCTAAACTTTCGCGGTTAGAAAAACCGGTTCGAGTTGCTGTGAACCGTTTTGTTAACTGCAAACTGAAAGTAAGTTTTTCTTAGAATAACGCATTCTTTTCGAAAAACAAGTGATTCTCAGCGCAGATTGGGTGTTTGTAACTCAAGAGTAGCTGCTTCTAGTTTGTGGTGGTGTATGGTTTTGACTTTCACTGAGTGTTGAGTTGAGTGTGTGTGTGTCATAAGTTTCTTTATTGTGTGTGTGTGTATGTGTGCGCGTGCGTGCATGTGTGTGAATATTCTGACAAATGTATGTAATTGAACAAAGGGTGAATACTCTCTTTCTAATAATTCCACCAAAGTTGATTACGATACCAATCACCTAGCAGTGCGTGGGTCAGAACCAAAGTGAGACAAACAAAGCATCATTCTCAATATGTGTTTGCATAGGTGAAACTAGTGATGCGAGTACTGGTTAAAAAAACCGGTTCGGATTTTTGAACCGGTTCTCAACTCTAATGATTGACGTGAAATTCTACTGTCTAATTGAATCTGATGAAATCCTACTACAGACCTGTCTACCCCCTACACAAGTCTTGAGTAGTCTGGATAGCAATAAAAGCAAGAGGTACAAAAACAAACAAAAACAGTAACAAAATATATACTTACCACGAGACATCCATGATGGACTTTTCAAACATCTCGTGCATCACCACCAGAGGGCGTTTTAAGGCCGTCAACTGTAAAGCGATGAAAAAAAAGCACCATGATTGATGAAATATTTGTTTAAATGGCTAAAAGTTGCACTTGCACTATTGTTTAACTCATTCGCATCGCAACGATTTTGAATTAGTCAAAAAACTCACAAATCACTCCAGCCATACACACAAACAAAACATACATAAACAAAAGGAGAAATGCAGGAAGATTACGGGTTTTTATTTCAGGTTTAGACAAAGGGAAGTGGTGGATCAGACTTTTTTATATAGACTTTATATAGAAAAACTCTCTACACTAATCAGTTCCCCACAACAAACCACTACAAAAGCAAAGTCAGAGGCAAAATTGTGGTCTAAGGGAGCGAAGCGAGTTTAGAAGTGACCAAGGTATGGTGTGCACACAGATTTACTTCCCTTGAAGCAAATGCATCAAATTGACAGCTATCTATAAATCCCGGACATATATGGCCGGAACGTCTTGAATGAGTTAATTTAAGCATTGGTGCTAGATAAAGAATCATTTCAATGTGTGCCAAAATGCAATGAATTGAGAAATAGAAAATTGCAAGCAGACCTGCTTATCCTGAAATCAGACTGCATTCAAAATAAAAAAATATTTTTTTTTGTACAAAATAGGAGTTCTCTAACAAGTTTGAAAACTGGAGTGCAAACATGCATAGATTTGCATAGCTATAGAAATACTGCGTGAAACGTATCATCCATTTAAAACAACAACAACACACACACACACACACAGAGTGCTTCTGTTTCCTGAATCTGGCAATATACAGAAATGGTCCAGGGATCATCCCAACAGCTGAAGCTCCTGAACACTATGGTACAAATGCACCAGCTAGGGATGAGAGAACATTACGTGTGTGACCGTTTTTGAAATATCAATTTATGCCCAAATTCCATTATGTCTGTTTTTCCTATGCACTGTCACATTTAAGCATTGACACGTAACTCTCGCATCCCTACAATATGCACGAAAATCAAGAAGAAAAGCATGAGGAGCTAGGAACCTTCTTCATATTTGTAACTAGAGATTCTCCATTGTTTTCAAACAAGAGAAATGCAACTCACCCAAATGGATAACGAGCGATCTTTGCTGCCGATGGCACAGCACGAGTACTGCTGCTGCTGAAAGAACAGAAAACAACGATGAAATCACACACGTGAAAAAAGGGGAAACACATCGACTCCTTTGAATTTAAGGCGGCGAAAGAATTAACATGAAAAATTGTGCGTCTTTGTGATTGTGTACTGTACACAAACCCATGCACATATCCACAAGAAAAAGAAAAGAAGAAATAAATGGATGGGATAAGGACATGTGAAAACCCATGCGCATATCTCGTTTGCTTATTTCTTACTTTCTTTTACTTATTTGCGGATAGCAGATGGGACATGTGCATGGGCTTCTGTGTGTAATGTGCACAATGCCTTATGCTATAGTAGGAAGGAGTAGAGAACAAATTGGGGTCAATCTTGTGGAGTCGGGTAAAACGAAAAAGAACACAACTAATATTTGTTACACATGACATTGTACAATGTATGTTGAAAACAAAAACAGTTCAAACACTCGCCAATGATAACCGAAAACATAAACTTGACCAGTTTGGATCGTCTGTCTTAATCACGGGATGTACAAGGCTTGAAGAAGTTCAGCAGTGTTGTCTGACGCTGATCTGTTTTGGCACACTTTTCAACAAGTTTGTCCATTAAGTGACAACACATCAAATTTAGTTTGTTATAGGCTTTCACAAACTTTTCGATCTTTATTTTGAGCGCGAATTGTAAAACGACCTTGAGAAACCCTAGGGCCTAGGCCTAGCAACGAAAAAAATGTGTAGCATGCGCAGTTCATATTTTCAATGTCCTCTCAAACAGTTTGAAGGCCTACTTTGCAGCGCATCGCACACATCGTTATAGGCTATTTTTCCGTAAATAAAATTATCTGGGGCGTAGAACACGGATCTAAAAAGCGGCTGTTCGTTATTTAAAGGATTTTTTTTCATCCAGCCAAGGGCATTTGCCTGTCAAATTTCGTTGTTCGTTATAG
This sequence comes from Phymorhynchus buccinoides, assembly GCA_017654935.2. Lineage (NCBI taxonomy): Eukaryota > Metazoa > Mollusca > Gastropoda > Neogastropoda > Raphitomidae > Phymorhynchus > Phymorhynchus buccinoides. The sequence continues at coordinate 7,902,236 of CM065702.1, forward strand.
TTGGACTCCACTGTGTGCGCACAGACATTGATAGTACAAACAACACCCACAGACAAAATGCATACCTCAAACCCGCCTAAAAACACGCTTGTAAAGGGCCATAAACAAAAAAGTGTAGGATCATATTTTCAATGTCCTCAAACAAAACTTTGGCAACATCACATTTTTCGCATCTCGCCTACACGGATCTTGCTGCCCGATACAGTTTCATCCAGCCAAGCCCTGTCAAATTTGCATGGTTGCAGCTACACAAAATGATTTATGAAAGGCTGGGGTCTATGTCCCCCTTAAAAAATTGATTTATGAAGGTATTTTACTTATTTTTTAGTTTGCTTTTTCCACAATTCATACAAATGCTTATTTTAAACTGTGTGTGAAAAATACAGTAGACACACAAAAATCTTGTTTATGGCATATAATTTTCATGGTTGAAATTGAAACATTCACTCCATAGCTTTGAAAACATCCAAATTCTCCTTCGAAATGACACCGGGAAAGCAGCCGAACGCACGAAAACGGCGCATTGACATTGGACGTAACTGGCCAACCACAGAGAAGCTTACGAAATTCAGTCAAGGGAAAGTACTCGCCCTACAAATTTCTTTTGTTTTTACCATGTCTGCGAGGAGAAAGTCTACCGATCTTGACAATATTCTCTCTCTCTGTACGTTTGTTTTTTGTTTCCGTTTTGATTTTTAACTCACTCGGGGCGAATGAGCCGCATCCGGCTCATGGCTCGCACAACCGTTTAGGACGAATGGCCCGGATCCGGCTCATAAGACTTTTCAAGAGGTTTTGATTTCTGGCGTGTAACCAGCTTTCCGGTAGAAAGTCATAACCTATTTTCAGTTTGCTTTGACCTTGCCTCTCTTGAAATCAACCAATCATTGCAGACTTTATTTTCAACTTTGGTTGTAGAGGGGGGTCAAAGATCGGAATGTGAGATTTTCCTTCTTTCTATGTGTTAGCTGTTTTCGTCAATAGGAGACAAACGACGAAGGTAAGGAATCTGATATTTCACAATCGCTTAGTGCATGGTGTTGCTAATCTTTTCTGAAAATATTGATGCTTAACTTTTCATAACTTGGTTTTGGTGATTATTTTACGAACCTAGTCGAATGCCCAGTCCCCACAGAACAAGGGGAAATAATTCGGCCAGTCCCGAGTGAGTTAATAGAAAAGGCACATGTACACGCTTATGCGAAACTCTCACGCCCTTGAATACACATAAGCAGATTAACATATCTGAATGACATCACACTAACAGCAAGTGGCAGCATACACAGGACGCTTACCTTCTCAGAAGACTTCTTGATTTTCCCAGTAAGTAACTTGGGGTTGAATCTCTGTAAAAGATAATAATTTTAAAATGAGATAAACTGCTGTTGTGCATTCATTTGAAATCCTACGCAGTTCAGGATCACACAACGAAAAATGGTGCTTTACGTCCTCTCGGTCTGGAACAGACACATATGGGACATTTGTAAACACAAAGATGGTGGGAACAATACTGGCGGCAATGCCCGGAGGCAGTGCAACTCCAGTAAAGTCCCAAATTTTTAACAATACAGATAGGTGTAGCGGTAACCACGCCTCGGCTAAACCTCATCGGCTATGGTACCGCCCCAAGAGTACTTCAACAATCACACAAAAAAGTGTTGTTCTTTTAATAAACCCTAGGACAAAGAGAGAAAGAGAAACAGAGAGAGACAAACAAATTATATTAGGTATTTAATAGTCACAGAGGCGTCTGTGAAATTCGGGGTGCTCCCACCTGGAGAGCGTGTCGCAGCCAGAGGCGCACCACTTTCTTCTTCTTTTTTTTTGCATGCGATTTTTGTGTGACTGATGAGGAAGGAAAGGGAGGGGGGTACATTTTAACCAACTTTTTTGTTGCCACTGGGTTTAGCGTGTGCTAAGTGCATGGGCACACGGGACCTCGGTTTATCGTCTCATCCGAAAAACTCCATGTTCAGACCGTAAGGCCTAGTGTAAAGTGAGAGGAAATATCCCCATGTACCCAGGTTCGAACTCAGGTTTACTTGACACGAGGCGAACGCGATACCTCTGTGCCACTCTAGACTGTACATACAGACAGAAAAACATACAGGGAAAGACAGGTAAGGGGTAGAAATGAATGATGTCAGCCAAATCCAGACTGACTATTTATACAACCCCAAAGTACTCTGTGCGGTAGGTATTGCATTGTTTGTGGAATGGGCCGACAGAATACAATGTCATGAAATGTTAGACACGTAATGTAGTTTTCGGACTATAAGGCGATACTTTTTCCCCAGACTGAGACCCCTGCGCCTTATAATATGACTGCTAAAATACTAAGAATATATAATAACAGAATCTAAATTTTGTGTAAAAAAATTTGGGGGGGCGCCTTATAATCAGGTGCGCCTTATAGTCTGAAAAATACGGTATTTGTTGTTGTTGTTATCGTACCCTGGCTTAAAGACTCCAGGGATCATCCCAACAGTCGAAAGCACCTGAACACTATGGTACAAATGCACCACACCCGCTAGGGATGAGAACATTACGTGTGTGACCGTTTTTTATTACCCCGCCATGTGGGCAGCCACACTCCGACTTTGGAGGAGTTAGACACGTATAATAATCCGCACCAATACATATTCCAATACAACACAGCTTAACCCCTTCCCTGCCACCCAGACCGGTGCACCACCCACGGTGTTCTACGATCCGTGCGGTCGGCTAGGCGTGATTTACATCGTTTGCAGATACAACACAATAATTATAAAGAAACATGTATAAACAGCATTGACCACAAGAGTGATGGCTTTGCGATGACCGACAAAGTCCTGTCTGGTTCGTAAACCACTCCCTTCAATCATTTAAAAAAGCATTGGCAGACACAACGTAACATAAAGGAAAATGTATAAACAGAACTGACCACAAGAGTGATGGCTTTGCGATGACCCACAAAGTCTTGACTGGTTCGTAAACCAGTCCTTTCAATGATATGTGTAGTAGGTCTGGCATGATTTACAGAATTTGAAGACACAACGCAACATAAAGGAACATGTATAAACAGTACTGACCACAAGAGTGATGGCTTTGTGATGACCGACAAAGTCTTGACTGGTTCGTAAACCAGTCCTTTCAATGATATGTGTAGTAGGTCTGGCATGATTTACAGAATTTGAAGACACAACGCAACATAAAGGAACATGTATAAACAGCACTGACCACAAGTGATGGCTTTGCGATGACCCCACAAAGTCCAGACTGGTTCGTAAACCACTCCCTTCAATGATACGCGAGGTAGGCGCAGCATGACTTAGAGAATTTGCAGACACAACGTAAAAAAACATGCATAAACAGCACTGACCACCACAGTGATGGCTTTGCGGTGACCGACAAAGTCCAGACTGGTCCCCCACCCGCTGCGTTCTATGATCTGTGCGGTGGGTCCTGCGTTGTTCATGGCGTGTGCCGACACGATGTGATGCCCGTCAGGGGACCAGTGGAGACGCAGCACGTGCGTTGTTCCTCCACACTGAATGAACGAAATAAAATATATTATAGATGTTAAAATCAGGCATCAGAATACTCCAGAGTCCAATCCGCAGACGAACAACACTCGCCGTGACTCGGAGTCGACATCGAGTCGGACCCCACAAAACTCTAGTCCGTAGTCGGCATCATTGCGATCATTCGCTACCCGATTTCTCGCGGAAAAGTTCAAAGTTCTCACATCATCGTAGTCTCCCGCGATCATATCCTCTAAATCGACTCATTTAAAACCCAAATCACAATCACTGTCATCAAAACAAACTCTGAAACAGTGAAAGCAAGAGTCTAGAGAGCTCTAAACTCGGAAGAAAAAACAAACATGGCCGTGATTTTTCGTTTCCGAAGGCGCAGTATGAAAACAAACCGTTTAAGAATACCATTGGAGAATAAGATTGCACTGCCTCATGAAGTACAAACTGCGGCCGGCAGTGCCAAAACCGCAGCCAGTGGCTACCAAAACCGCGGGCCGTTCTGATGCCTGTAAAATACACCAACAAACATGGGCAAAAGTAAAACAGTCTCTCAATCCTGAAATGACAGGCTTCAATGTTCTCTCAATGTTCCCAATCCAATGTCCAAAGTGTGTGTGTCTGTGTACAGGATGGGTGGGGATAGTGTTAGAATTGCATGTCTATCATCTTGTTTTAATCCGCCATCAATGTGTGTGTCTGTGTACAGGATGGGTGGGGATGGTGTTAGAATTGCATGTCTATCATCTTGTTTTAATCCGCCATCAATGTGTGTCTGTGCATACAGGATGGGTGGGGATAGTGTTAGAATTGCATGCCTATCATCTTGTTTTAATCTGCCATCAATGTGTGTCTGTGTACAGGATGGGTGGGGATAGTGTTAGAATTGCATGTCTATCATCTTGTTCTAATCTGCCATCAATGTGTGTCTGTGTACAGGATGTGTACACAGGATGGGTGGGGATAGTGTTAGAATTGCATGTCTATCATCTTGTTTTAATCTGCCATCAATGTGTGTCTGTGTACAGGATGGGTGGGGATAGTGTTAGAATTGCATGTCTATCATCTTGTTTTAATCTGCCATCAATGTGTGTCTGTGTACAGGATGGGTGGGGATAGTGTTAGAATTGCATGTCTATCATCTTGTTTTAATCCGCCATCAATGTGTGTCTGTGTACAGGATGGGTGGGGATAGTGTTAGAATTGCATGTCTATCATCTTGTTTTAATCTGCCATCAATGTGTGTCTGTGTACAGGATGGGTGGGGATAGTGTTAGAATTGCATGTCTATCATCTTGTTTTAATCCGCCATCAATGTGTGTCTGTGTACAGGATGGGTGGGGATAGTGTTAGAATTGCATGTCTATCATCTTGTTTTAATCTGCCATCAATGTGTGTCTGTGTACAGGATGGGTGGGGATAGTGTTAGAATTGCATGTCTATCATCTTGTTTTAATCCGCCATCAAAGTGTGTGTGTCTGTGTACAGGATGGGTGGGGATAGTGTTAGAATTGCATGTCTATCATCTTGTTTTAATCTGCCATCAATGTGTGTCTGTGTATACAGGATGGGTGGGGATAGTGTTAGAATTGCATGTCTATCATCTTGTTTTAATCCGCCATCAATTTTTCGCAGAAATGTTTGATTTTATAAGACCGTTTTCAGTTATGTTGTATTTCTGTCATGTTGTTGCACCTAACCTGAATTTCTCTTTTGGAGATATTAAAGCATACTTGAACTTGACCATTCACTCGACAGCTGTGAAAACGTCCCAATCCTCCTGGATGACAAGATGGCCGATCCTGAAACTCTTTCTATCAGCTTTTCCTATCCTGATTTCAGGAGCATGCCTGAACTACTTTCACCCAAGAACAAAGTAGTGGAAACAGAAACACAAAATCCACATGTTGAGCACTGGTACAAAACTCGAGTCTCTTTCTTTTCTCAAATGTTTTGTCATTTAATTAACCCTTTCACCACCAATGTCACATTTTTGCACCACAATGATTCAACACCCATGTCACTAAAAGGCATCAAACCAGGGTCTGTTATCCAAAGACCCTATTCTTTTACTTTGGGGAGGCAAGCATAGGCCTTACTTTAAATATGTCACAGAGGAATCCCCAATATTACAGACAGATTTTGTTCTCTACCCAGGTAAATTTAAGGGAAATTTTTCGCTGAAAAAATGGCTGACGGCGAAAGGTTAAGTTTGCATCAACACACTTGTGTTATTTATGACTGAGGGTAATGTGGAAGCTATATTTAGCGCTTTGAGGAATCTACCAAGCAATTTTTGCTCTTAGTGCACACAGAGTACAAATAAATGTATATATGTATACATGATGTTGATGTTCGTCCGTCCCAAGGGATGAAGACCATCCGTCAATAGTTCCAATGTCAAAGGGTTCAGGATGTGGGGTGGGTACGAAGATGACTGATGAGTCCGATGCAGGGCCTTGAAGGTTTTGTGACAGTGGGGACAGGAAAGAGAGAGTTGAGGGGATCTGTTGGAGTTGGAGAATTGCTGCTGCTCATGCGATTTTTTCGCGCTTCTCGACGTGCCTGGGCTGTCTCGATTCGGTGAGCCTCAAACTTGGCAGCTCCCTTGGTGACTGCACCACGCCATGCTGATCGGTTTGGGGCCAAAGTTTCCCAGGAGGAAATGTTGATGTCAAAGTCTTTCAGGGACACTTTGAGGGTGTCCTTGAACCGTTTCTTTTGCCCTCCATGGATACGTGCACCAAACTGGAGTTCTTCATAGAGGATGCATTTTGGGAGGCATACATACACACATGCACAAACCTCTTTAAAACAAGAAGTGACAGATGTCTCCTCCTTCCAGTCACTGGTTCTCCACACACGCAAGGACTTGTCATCAGACTGTCGAGACACACACACAGAAAATAAGCTAGAACATTTGACCCAAAAAACAGTGATCATCAATCACCATGCAAAAGTATAACCATAAGCATAAAAAACGATGTAAAGGCAAAACACTGATCACATTAAAACAAGCAACATCTTTTTACTTCTCTTCCTCTTATGCGTCCCCCAGCCATTATGTGTGCATGGGTGCAACTCTCCAAAATGAAAAAACCTGAAAGGCAGGGGTCCAGGGACCCATGGCCCCGGCAGGGTACAGGGGCAGAGCCCCGTCGGACAATTCAGGGAGGCAACTTAAGAGAGAGATATAACGAGACAGACAGACAGCTAAAATGATAGACAGAGACAGTTGAGTCTGATAAGCTATGTAAAATTATTACATTGCCTTTGTAAAATTCCAAGATAGAACAACTAGACTAAGTTCAAAACACCCCAAATCGCTTGTTGTCAAAAACATTTTTTTGATGAATTAAAAAAACAACTGAAGTTCAGTTTCTGGTAAAATTAAAAATACTGAAATCAGTGTAAAAATGAAAGAGTAGCACCCGTGTGTGTGTGTTTGTGTGCGTTGATGTGAGTGTGTTTGTGTGCGTTGATGTGAGTGTGTTTGTGTGTGGGGAGGGAAGGATGCGTTTGTGTATACCAATGTGTATAATATGCATGTGCATGTTTGTATATCTATGAGTATGCGTTTGCGTGGGGGTGATGGTGGGAATGCGAGCGTGTCTGAGTATGTTCGATATGTATGATGTAATCTTGCATGTGGAGTGAATTTTAGTTTTGTTAAGCGCCATGAGTAGTTCGTCTAGACTGTGTGCTCTATTAAAGTCTTTATTATTATTATCATTATTATTATTATTATTATAATAATGGGTGAGGTACCTATGCGTCCCGTTTTCCGTTTTCACTGGTCTCCCCGCGGCGAGCACCGACACATGGGTACAACTACATAAAATCAAAATGAAAAAAACCTGAAAGGCCGGGGTGTAGGGGTAATGTCCCCCTGCAGCTGAAGAAAAATTGATTTATGAAGGTATTTTAGTTTGCTTTTTCCCACAATTTATACAAATGCATATTTTAAAATACAGTAGACACACAAAGATCTTGTTTCACAAGTCTTAAAAACAGGAAATTCCTTTTCTGGTCAAAATTCAAAAACAGGAAAACCTTGTATAGCAGGAAAAGTTGCACCCATGTCGACGCAATACGATTTCTACGAACAGCAACATTGACAAATCATTGTTCACCTGTGAAGCGAGGTACTTGCCCACGGGGTCCCAGGTGACCCCCTTGATCAGTCCCGAGTGACCCTTCAGCACCGCCACTTGCTCTGAAAGACACAGCACACACCCCACCCCACGTCAGGCATCACAACAGTCTGAATTCCAATCCTCTGAAAGAGATGGTAAAAAGGCCAACAAGGTCCCAGGTGACCCCCTTGATCAGTCCCGAGTGACCCTTCAGCACCGCCACTTGCTCTGAAAGACACAGCACACACCCCACCCCACGTCAGGCATCACAACAGTCTGCATTCCAATCCTCTGAAAGAGATGGTAAAAAGGCCAACAAGGTCCCAGGTGACCCCCTTGATCAGTCCCGAGTGACCCTTCAGCACCGCCACTTGTTCTGAAAGACACAGCACACACCCCACCCCACGTCAGGCATCACAACAGTCTGCATTCCAATCCTCTGAAAGAGATGGTAAAAAGGCCAACAAGGTCCCAGGTGACCCCCTTGATCAGTCCCGAGTGACCCTTCAGCACCGCCACTTGTTCTGAAAGACACAGCACACACACACACCCCACGTCAGGCATCACAACAGTCTGAATTCCAGTCCTCTGAAAGAGATGGTAAAAAGGCCAACAAGGTCCCAGGTGACCCCCTTGATCAGTCCCGAGTGACCCTTCAGCACCGCCACTTGTTCTGAAAGACACAGCACACACACACACCCCACGTCAGGCATCACAACAGTCTGAATTCCAGTCCTCTGAAAGAGATGGTAAAAAGGCCAACAAGGCCCCAGGTGACCCCCTTGATCAGTCCCGAGTGACCCTTCAGCACCGCCACTTGTTCTGAAAGACACAGCACACACACACACCCCACGTCAGGCATCACAACAGTCTGAATTCCAGTCCTCTGAAAGAGATGGTAAAAAGGCCAACAAGGTCCCAGGTGACCCCCTTGATCAGTCCCGAGTGACCCTTCAGCACCGCCACTTGTTCTGAAAGACACAGCACACACACACACCCCACGTCAGGCATCACAACAGTCTGAATTCCAGTCCTCTGAAAGAGATGGTAAAAAGGCCAACAAGGCCCCAGGTGACCCCCTTGATCAGTCCCGAGTGACCCTTCAGCACCGCCACTTGCTCTGAAAGACACAGCACACACACACACCCCACGTCAGGCATCACAACAGTCTGCATTCCAATCCTCTGAAAGAGATAGTAAAAAGGCCAACAAGGTCCCAGGTGACCCCCTTGATCAGTCCCGAGTGACCCTTCAGCACCGCCACTTGCTCTGAAAGACACAGCACACACACACACCCCACGTCAGGCATCACAACAGTCTGAATTCCAATCCTCTGAAAGAGATGGTAAAAAGGCCAACAAGGTCCCAGGTGACCCCCTTGATCAGTCCCGAGTGACCCTTCAGCACCGCCACTTGTTCTGAAAGACACAGCACACACACACACCCCACGTCAGGCATCACAACCGTCTGAATTCCAGTCCTCTGAAAGAGATGGTAAAAAGGCCAACAAGGTCCCAGGTGACCCCCTTGATCAGTCCCGAGTGACCCTTCAGCACCGCCACTTGCTCTGAAAGACACAGCACACACACACACCCCACGTCAGGCATCACAACAGTCTGAATTCCAGTCCTCTGAAAGAGATGGTAAAAAGGCCAACAAGGCCCCAGGTGACCCCCTTGATCAGTCCCGAGTGACCCTTCAGCACCGCCACTTGCTCTGAAAGACACAGCACACACACACACCCCACGTCAGGCATCACAACAGTCTGAATTCCAGTCCTCTGAAAGAGATGGTAAAAAGGCCAACAAGGTCCCAGGTGACCCCCTTGATCAGTCCCGAGTGACCCTTCAGCACCGCCACTTGCTCTGAAAGACACAGCACACACACACACCCCACGTCAGGCATCACAACAGTCTGAATTCCAGTCCTCTGAAAGAGATAGTAAAAAGGCCAACAAGGCCCCAGGTGACCCCCTTGATCAGTCCAGAGTGGCCCTTCAGCACCGCCACTTGTTCTGAAAGACACAGCACACACACACACCCCACGTCAGGCATCACAACAGTCTGCATTCCAATCCTCTGAAAGAGATAGTAAAAAGGCCAACAAGGTCCCAGGTGACCCCCTTGATCAGTCCCGAGTGACCCTTCAGCACCGCCACTTGTTCTGAAAGACACAGCACACACACACACCCCACGTCAGGCATCACAACAGTCTGCATTCCAGTCCTCTGAAAGAGATGGTAAAAAGGCCAACAAGGTCCCAGGTGACCCCCTTGATCAGTCCCGAGTGACCCTTCAGCACCGCCACTTGTTCTGAAAGACACAGCACACACCCCACCCCACGTCAGGCATCACAACAGTCTGCATTCCAGTCCTCTGAAAGAGATGGTAAAAAGGCCAACAAGGCCCCAGGTGACCCCCTTGATCAGTCCAGAGTGGCCCTTCAGCACCGCCACTTGTTCTGAAAGACACAGCACACACACACACCCCACGTCAGGCATCACAACAGTCTGCATTCCAATCCTCTGAAAGAGATAGTAAAAAGGCCAACAAGGTCCCAGGTGACCCCCTTGATCAGTCCCGAGTGACCCTTCAGCACCGCCACTTGCTCTGAAAGACACAGCACACACACACACCCCACGTCAGGCATCACAACAGTCTGAATTCCAATCCTCTGAAAGAGATAGTAAAAAGGCCAACAAGGTCCCAGGTGACCCCCTTGATCAGTCCCGAGTGACCCTTCAGCACCGCCACTTGTTCTGAAAGACACAGCACACACACACACCCCACGTCAGGCATCACAACAGTCTGCATTCCAGTCCTCTGAAAGAGATGGTAAAAAGGCCAACAAGGTCCCAGGTGACCCCCTTGATCAGTCCCGAGTGACCCTTCAGCACCGCCACTTGTTCTGAAAGACACAGCACACACACACCCCCCACGTCAGGCATCACAACAGTCTGCATTCCAATCCTCTGAAAGAGATAGTAAAAAGGCCAACAAGGTCCCAGGTGACCCCCTTGATCAGTCCAGAGTGACCCTTCAGCACCGCCACTTGCTCTGAAAGACACAGCACACACACCCCCCACGTCAGGCATCACAACAGTCTGCATTCCAGTCCTCTGAAAGAGATGGTAAAAAGGCCAACAAGGCCCCAGGTGACCCCCTTGATCAGTCCCGAGTGACCCTTCAGCACCGCCACTTGTTCTGAAAGACACAGCACACACACACACCCCACGTCAGGCATCACAACAGTCTGAATTCCAGTCCTCTGAAAGAGATAGTAAAAAGGCCAACAAGGCCCCAGGTGACCCCCTTGATCAGTCCCGAGTGACCCTTCAGCACCGCCACTTGCTCTGAAAGACACAGCACACACACACACCCCACGTCAGGCATCACAACAGTCTGCATTCCAGTCCTCTGAAAGAGATGGTAAAAAGGCCAACAAGGCCCCAGGGTGTAGAAGGGCAGCACTGAAATCGGTTCCCAACACGACTAAATAAACGATGGCGTCATTCATTATCCCCTTGACTGCCAGAGAAAATTAATGAAAAAATCATTGGACCCTTCAACCGTCATGCCATGAAAAAAGACAACTGATAGAGCCAATCTGGTAAAAAAAATGGTCTGGGGATATAACTCTCTTGACCCTTCAGCACCCGTGTTAGAGCAAAAGCACAGCATATCAGAGTTATTCCTCACAACATCTGATGACGTCATCAGTGATGTCAACAAGTCAGTACGTGATACATTATACGGCAGTCAAGGGGTTAAGAAACCGCTTTAGAATACTATCTTCTTCTTTGTCCTCTTCGTTTGCTCAGTTTCCTGTCATATGAGCGTAGATGCTTCATGCTGCCGCTATGCGCCTAACTAAGAAATAGTTAAGCCCAGCATGTCCGAATTCGGCTGAAGAAATCTTTGTAAGAATTTTATAGAACAAAGAGGGGGACGCTGCAACTTCCCATCCAAACCCAACTTCAACAACTGCCGAAATTTTGGTTGCGTTGAGGCGGGAGGGGGGACCTCGCTTTTTTCTTTGGCGTCCGATCAGGATCAGAGTCGGAATCATCCACTTGCAAGTGGGGGGTTTTCGGCACGCCTTCAGATTGCACTTCGTACCTAGAAAAATGGCGGCATGGAGAAATAAACCGGAAGTATTCATTCAAGGGACATCACTCGAAGTGATACCTTTGATAGCAGACGACACAGTAGCGAGTACGGCTCAAACGCCATGCCTTCTTTCGATTTCTTCTTCTTTTTTTTTCGCACTCGTTCAGCGGAAATGCGGATGTTTTTGTTGCTGACCGTAATAGCGTAATCGGAGGTATCGAAACGTAATATTTACGGACAAATCCGTAGGGAAAACAGGTCTGTTTCTGGCCACATTCTTCAGCCTATTTAGAGCGTCTTTAGACTCAAAACTGGTATTGTTAATCAATCGATTCAAATCTCATGTTTAAAGTATCTGAGAGCATTAAATACTCATGTTCTGATAGGAGAATTTCTATATTTGTGTTGGTTTGTGCACATACAATTTTCTCTGCGGTTTATAAACTGGTGCGGCTTACATGTGAATAAACACCTAATATTTTGTCAATTTAAGGGATGCGGCTTATATACAGGTGTGTCTTATAGTCCAGTTTTTACGGTAGGTACTAAAGTGGAACCTCCCTTATAAGACCTCCCATTATAAGACTCCCTACCACATAAGACCTACTGTTCTTCGCAAGTATTAAAATTACCTCCCTTATAAGACCCCTCCCTTATAAGACCTCATTTTGGATGATTTTTGAAGGTCTTATAAGGGAGGTTCCACTGTAGTACTGCCAGCAAAGAGTTCAGTCCTTACCGGGAAAGTTGAGGGCGTTCCAGACCACAATGGTGTTGTCCACGCTGCAGGAGGCCAGCCACACATCGTGCGGGGACCAGGCCAGGTCCAGAACATCTGCACAGCCGCACGCAGGTATAAATGTATCCATACATGAAAAAACACATGCACCACATTGTTTTTACAGACAAACCTCTATTTTAAGACTTCCAAAATGTCCGGAAAAATCGGTCGTAAATTGGAGGGGTCGTATGACGGAGGTTTTCACTGGCAGCCGTAGAAAGAAAAAGTTCAGCACAGTTCATACTCTTCAGCTTCATGCACACATACAATGACATATTAAAACTGGATTTGGGTCTTTCCAACTCCATAGGATTGTGCAATCGATGTATTACAGCTTCACTTCGCTGACTTCTGTTAATCACCTCCACTCTCGTCCAAAGTCAGTGGTTTTCTTTTTCAAAGTCAGTGGTTTTCGTGCTTTTCCTACGCTTTCCGCCATCTTTTCTACAACAAGGGAAGCGACTCCGCTTTCAGGCCCTTGACCGTTGTTGTTTCCCTTTGCTCGAAGTCTATGCAGACGACAACGGTCGTAAAAACCAACAAAATGGCGGTCGTAAGTCGCGTTTTAGAGGAAGTCGTTTAAGAGAGGTCGTTTACATAGTAAAATGCATCCGTGCCAACAAATCCGGTCTCAAATGAGAGGTGGTCGCTTAACAGAGGGTCGTAAAATAGGGGTTTGTCTGTACTATAAGGCGGACCCCCTAAGTTTTACACACCAAACAAAAATCAGATTCTGTGACTATATTTTCTTATTAGTCACATTAGAAGGCGAATGGGGTCTCAGTCTGGGAAAAAAATATCGCATTATATAGTCCGAACAATATTTAATCATCATAATCATAGGTAAAGTAGGTGTTGAGAAAATGATTTGATATAAACACTTAAACATTAAAACAGCATATATCATTTCTATTAACCGTTTAGCCGCCGATGTGACATTTTTGCACCACAATGATTAACTATTTCACTGCCAATGTCACATGTTTGCACCACACTGATTAACCATTTCACGGCCAATGTCACATGTTTGCACCACAATGATTAACCATTTCACGGCCAATGTCACATTTTTGCACCACAATGATTAACCATTTCACGGCCAATGTCACATTTTTGCACCACAATGATTAACCATTTCACGGCCAATGTCACATTTTTGCACCACAATGATTAACCATTTCACGGCCAATGTCACATTTTTGCACCACAATGATTAACCATTTCACGGCCAATGTCACATTTTTGCACCACAATGGTTTTAACACCCATGTAACTTAAAGCCATCACATCAGTGTCCATTATCCAAACACCCTATTCTCTTAATTTGGGGAGATAAGGATAAGACATTACTCTATACATGCCACAGAGGGATCCTCAATATTGTAGAGATTTTTTTTTCTCTACCCAGGTACGTTTAACGGACATTTTGGCTGAAAAATGGCTGGCAGCGAAAGGGTTAACCCTGTCATCGCCACTGTCGCCTCTTGGCACCACAATGATTGAACACCCATGTCACTAAAACTAAAGGGCATCAAAAGAGGGTCTGGTATCCAGTGACCTTATGATCTTCATTTTGGGAGGTAAGAATAGGCCCTATTTTAAGGATGTCACAAAGGAATCCCAAATATTGCAGATGAAATCTTTTCTCTACCCAGGTAAGTTTAATGGACATTTTGGCTAAAAAAAATGGCTGGCGTTGAAAGGGTCAAAATCGTGTCTCACAGTATGCAACCTTTTTTTAGTGGGAAGAAGATTCAACCTTTTTTGTGATCTCTATTCCAACTACTTGTGGCCGTGTGCCGTGAACATTGGCTGTTTTCCCACCACAGCCTGAGTGGGTTGAAAGTAAATGGTGCAGTCGCCAATTCCTTCCGACCTCAACTGCCGACAAAGAGCCTACGCTTGAAAGCTTCACCTATGACTTCCTGTACTAACAGACCTGGTTACCCCCTACACAAGTCTTGAGTAGTCTGCATAGCTGAAATGAGTAGTTTGGGTGCAAAATGTGTAGTTCTACTCATTAAACCATCAAACACTGTTCACTAAAAATGAGTAGCAATCAAGAATTAAAGAGCATTATTATCAATTTTGAAGAGTAGTAGAGGTCCAAACTGAGTAGAAAACTACTCGAAAAGAGTAGAGTAAACAGGTCTGCCACAGTATCCAACCTTTTTTTAGTGGGAAGAAGATTCAGTTTGTGATCTCTATTCCAACTACTTGTGGCCGTGTGCCGTGAACATTGGCTGTTTTCCCACCACAGCCTGAGTGGGTTGGAAGTAAATGGTGCAGTCGCCAATTCCTTGCGACCTCAACTGCTGACAAAGAGCCTACGCTCGAAAGCTTCACATATCGTCGCTGTCCGACGCTAACCGTGTATTTACACAATCAGTGATTTTACAGGAGCATTAAAAAACATATTGTCGCCTGCTACAAAGTCAATCCCCATTTGATATACGCTTGACCCTTCTTCTTTACCGATGAGTAAACATGTGACACAATAAAAGTTGCATTAACACTCAACATTTTCGTGATAATTCAGTTACACGGTTAGTCACAAAGTTAGTGCATTGTTCTCACAATGGGAGATACGACAGCTGCTGGCAGTTACACGATTAGCGTGACCAGTTACACGCTTATCGCGTCAAAACCAGCAACAACCCGCCATATACACGATTATTTCCGTGGTATCATGTGACAAATTTGAGCATTTTCATTGGTCGCAGACACAAGATATTTATAGAAGACCTGCGTGAGGTCACTGGAAGGAGTTTCAGTAAAAAATCTATTTTTGTCAAATTTTGTAGATACACGGTTAGCGTCGGACAGCGACGATATGACTTCCTCAACAGGTCAGAATTTCCTCTCCCTTTTTTTTGTTATTCATCTTCACCACAAGACCTGACAGTCACCTTCTCCAACCACTACTGGCTGGAAGGGTTTCATCCGACCAAAATTTGCATTTGTGATTACCGTATTTTTCGGATTATTTGTGTATACGGCGAATAGGGAAATTTTCAAGAAAAATCTGAAAAAAAATTAAAGAAAAAGGCGCCCTCGTTTATAAGGCGATACACACCTCGCAAAAGAAAGTCGAAGTTTGAAGCCCGTACACGTCCTGTAAACGCTTACCGACCACCATTACTGCTGTCATAAACGAGAGTTGGCTCCCTTCTCAAATAATCGAACTTCCGTTTTTGCGACTTCCGGTTGTTGTGTTTGGATTTTTCTTTGCGAAAACTGGTAGAATTATGGCATTTTAAGCTCTACAACGATGCTTTTTACATCCAATGAAGGGTTGTGGCATCTGTTTGACGGTATCTCGGATGATAATAGGGATTTTTAAGCATTTTAACGCGAGTATTCGTCGTATCGGCGATTCGTTACCACTTTCGATGCTATGACTAACAGTAGACTGTACTGAGTATGGCAATCATTGCCTCTCTTCTCATGATTTTGTTCACTAATAGGGCGCCCTCGTTTATTAGACGCATAGGTCACCTGCGCCGCACTGTCCAGTTTACGACCTCATGTGGACTGAGACCTTAGCACTGCCAGATTGATCGCAAGAGAGAGAGAGAGAGAGAGAGAGAGAGAGAGAGGCGCATAGATTGAAATTGGAGAAAACAATATCGCCTGATAGTCTGAAAATTACGGTACTACTCACTCTGTCAGAAGAAAGGAAAACTGTGAAAAGCTCACAACCATTTTCATCCGACTTGGTTGGATAGTGCGAGGCAGCTTTTAGGCAAGACCCACCCCCCATCTCTCTCCCCAAATAGTTCCCCCACCATCTGGAAGTTGTAACTTCAGTACTCTACTCTGTCACTCTCTTTGACTCTGCCTTTTGTCCCCGTGGGGATACCGGGGGGTCTTTCATAAAAAAATAGTGCCCACACCTTCTGGAAGTTCTGTGCTTGTAGCTTCCTCTAATCTATCACTCTATTCGACTCTGCCTTTTCCATTTGCTTTCTATCATCTACTATCTTTCTGACTTATTGGCCCATTCTCCTGCCTTAAAAAAAAAAATTCTTCCAATACTTTTTTCCTTTGCGATCCTCCGAAATCGGAACGTGTCGGCTGTACGCAGCGGGGAGACAAACCGGACACATATGTACCTTACCCATTATGGCCATACAGTCTGGGAACACAGAAGAAGAAGAAGACTGCCTTTTCCAGAAGTGTGTAGGCTTACCTCCAGAGTGTCCTCTTAGTGTGGCCACAGAGCGCCAGTGTTCCATGATTGTGACGTTGGAACCAAACGACTTGCCACTGCCAAAACCACTGAAAACCATTGACAGTATCTTTACAATCACAGACCTGTTTACCCCTATTTTGCAAATTTGTAATTTCTGAAACAATTAATAGTAGTTTTGAAAAAACAAACTGTAATCCAACGCGCGGACGATTCTTTTTCTTCACAAAACCCGATTAACAAGAAAACTATTTGTAATTACACAATTATATGCAAGCAATAGTGCACTGGGAGACCTTTAAAAACATTTTTTTAAACCATGTATTTGCCTTTTCTTTGGTGTCTTTCCATCAGATTTTGGATCATTCGACCTAGAACTCTCACCACGCGGTCGCTTTGACGCCATCTTGAAACAGAATTAAAAGAAATTGACGCGCGTTGTATGCTGGGAACCAGAATTACTTTTCACCACATTGTTTCAAAAGCATCGCTTGCCAACAACGCAACTGTAATGGTGTGGGGTTTTTCAGGAATCATTTTTTTTCATTTTTTTTTCGTCACCATAATTATAATTTGACCTTCGTTTCGTAAAAATTACGTCAAAATCATAAAGGTAAACAGGTCTGCCATCATCACCATTAGCCACCACAATACGCATCATTATCATCATCATCAGGTATATGCCAACCCTCATTATTATCATCATCATCATCAACTTGTCATCAAAAAGCATGAAAAAGTTCCACGACAGTGTTGCTTGAACCAAACGACTTGCCACTGACAAAACCACTGTATGACATAAATCATCATCATCATTAGGGTGTAAAGTGGCACAGAGGTAGCGTGTTCGCCTTGTGTCAAGTAAACCTGAGTTCAAACCTGGGTACAGGGGATTTTTCCTCTCACTTTACACTAGGCCTTACGGTCTGAACGTGGAGTCTTTCGGATGAGACGATAAACCGAGGTCCTGTGTGCCCATGCACTTAGCACATGTTAAACCCAGTGGCAACGAAAAAGTTGTCATTTGGTCAAAATTTACCCCCCTCCCTTTCCTTCCTCATCAGTCACCCAAAAAATTAATTGCATGCAAATTTTGTTTTTTTAAATTGGGTGGTGCGCCTCTGGCTGCTCTGCGCTCTCCAGGTGGGAGCAACCCGAATTTCACAGACGCCTCTGTGACTATAAAGTAGCTAATACCTACCTAATCACTGTCATCATCATCTAAAATCTAAAAATGCAAGAGCTCTCCACAATAGTGATGTCGGAACCAAACAACTGTACAACATAAAGAATATCATCATCATCATCATCACTGTCATCATCATCATCATCATCATCACTGTCATCATCATCATCATCATCATCATCATCATCATCATCACTGTCATCATCATCATCACTGTCATCATCATCATCATCACTGTCATCATCATCACTGTCATCATCATCACTGTCATCATCATCATCATCATCATCATCACTGTCATCATCATCATCATCACTGTCATCATCATCACTGTCATCATCATCATCATCATCAGTCATCATCATCATCACTGTCATCATCATCATCATCATCATCACTGTCATCATCATCATCTGAAATATCCAAAGTACAAGAGCTCTCCACAATTGTGACGTTGGAACCAAAGAACTGTACAACATATTAACGAATATCAGCATCATCATCATCATCTAAAAACTTCAGAGACTAACTAAAGTTTCAAGGCATGGAATAAAAGATATTTTAGCATTGAAGAAGAAGAAGAAGAAGAAGAAGAAGAAGAAGAAGAAGAAGAAGAAGAAGAAGAAGAAAGGCATATTATGCCAGATTTAGCAGCAGCAGAACGGATATAAACTAAATGGCAAAGTAGTTAATTGTTTCATGGGTGCTCCTGGGAAATTTCAAAAAATCCTGCAAGGCAAGGATTAGGGGCCGCCCAGGCCCCGGCAGAGTGCAGGGACAGCGCCCCTCCTGGGAGTTTCGGGAGGCATTGCCCCCTGGAAACTGAAGGAAAATAAGTTTCCAATGTAACTGACAGGCTCTCGTTGCACTTTCACTTCTGGTTAAACTTCATGAACTCCATAACCAGCAAAATGCATCTTCTCAAATAATCATAATCCAGTGACGCTGGCTCCAGGCAATAACAAATCCTGAACTGCAGGACATCCTGGACAAAAAAAATCCTGAACTTCAGGTCATCCTCAAAGCAGGAGCATCCATGTTGTTTTATAATCCCACAGAAAAAAAAGGGAATCAAAACGCACGTACCGACTTGTCTGCCAAATCATTACGAGTTTGTCGTCTCCCCCTGAGGCCAGGAACTTCCCGTTTTCTGACCACCGGACACAGTTGACACAACCTGGAAACACACACACAAACGGTTTAGATGAATTCCAAGCCAATTTGAAAGAACAAATAATCTTGCCCACTCCAATCCATATTTTTTGTTATTACACCACCACTGCCAACTGAAATTGGAATACCACCGGAACCCTTCTTTTTCAGTCTTTTATGTTTTTTCAAAAGGAGCCAGAATGGTCAGCTCATTGACCGTGGGCCCTCAAGCGTAGAAGAAGAAATGATTTACTATTAACCCCTCGCCAGCCCTGTCCCATGTCTATTGCGGGATGTGTGATGCCAATGATGTCATAACTTTTGATGTCATAGCCCTGGAATGATGATTTTTTGGTTTAGACAAGTCAGGAAAGATATATATCTCTGGACCATTTTCTCAGATTGAGTCTAACAGGTCTCTTTTGTTGTTGTTGTTGTCTTACCCTGGCTTAAAGACTCCAGGGATCATCCCAACAACCAAACCACTTGAACACTATGGTACAAATGCACCAGCTAGGGATGAGAACATTACGGGTTTTTGATTACCCCGCCATGCGTGCAGCCACACTCCGACTTTGGAGGAAGGTCTCTTTTAAATTTTATAATAAGAAAATCGATGGATCTGTTTTCCTCTGGCAGTGAAGGGGTTAATTAACACTGTTCAACATCTTCTCAAAGGCAGAAGATACAGCAGATTAACGCTTCTCATTTTCTATTGAAATGGGTGTTTTTTTATGAAGACAGACAGGGACTGAGGGAGGTTCATTTGTGTCAGTTTATGGCAAAGGAAATTAATTGGGTGGTGCTGTGCTTGCCGCGACACGCTCTCCAGGTGAGAGCAGCCTGAATTTCTCAGAGATTTAAGCCTCTGTGACTAGAATATATATACCAAATAGGATAATAGTAACCATAATACAAAAGTTACACATTTGAAGCAAATTGAAATTCATGATGCTGAAGTTCTTCAGTTGCTCAAAACCAACCAAACTTTGACATTTTTTAAAATATATTTTTTTAACCCTTTCATCGCCACTATCGCCTATTGGCACCACAATGATTTAACACCCATGTCACTAAAAGGCATCAAATGAGGGTCTGGTATCCAATGACCTTTGTTCTTGATCTCGGGGGGGTAAGGATAGGCCCTATTTTATGTATGTCAAAGAGGAATCGCCCAATATTGCAGACCAAATCTTTTCCCTACCCGGGTAAATTTAATGGTAAATTTGGGCTGAAAAATGGCTGGAGTTGAAAGGGTTAAAGGAAAAAAAGAAGTGACTATTTTTGTCAATGTTTAAAAAGGCTAAATTATCAGCTTTTACGCCTTGGCATGAGGCTGTGTCACTGTCAGACCAGTTGACATATATGCTAGAACACCAAGGCTACATCACAATGTTGACATTATGTTCTGCATGGTTGTGCGGGGATTGTCTCAAGCCATGACAAGCTCCTAGCATAACATAATCAGTCCAAAATCCTCCAAAGTCGGAGTGTGGCTGTCCACGTGGCGGGGCAATCAAAAAACGGTCGCACACGTAATGTTCTCACCCCTAGCTGGTGCATTTGTACCATAGTGTTCAAGTGCTTCAGCTGTTGGGATGATCCCTCAAGTCTTTAACCCCTTGACTGCCAGAGAAAATTAAAGAAAAAATCATTGGGCAAATCATGACATAAAAAAAGACAACTGATAGTGATAGAGCCAATCTGAGAAAATGGTCAGGGGGTATTACTCTCTTGATTATGTTAGAGCAAAAGCCAGCATATCAGGGTTATTCCTCTTCATCTGATGGCATAATCAGTGATGTCATCAGGTCAGTACGTAATACGTTGGTGGCAGTCAAGGGGTTAACTTAAGCCAGGGTAAGACAACAACATTAGGGTTTTTTTCAAATAAAAAAACCAACTTACCCAAATGACTATCCATCTGGCAAAGAACCTTGGGAACTGTGTCGTCGGCCTCCTCTTTCTCATCGCGAATCGGAGCCATGTTCCAAATCACCACCTTACCACTGTCACCTGCAAAAGAAATCAAATCAAATCAATACGCCTATTCAGTTATTGTCCTTTCGAAGGAAATATATATATATTGTGCAGCAATAAAATTAAAAACAAATTAAGTAAAAATTAACACAAGAGACGTGCTTGATTCAATAAGTAACTATGTCACCTGCAAAAGAAGTCAAATCAAATCAATACGCTTATTGTCCTTTTGAAGGAAAGATATATTGTGCAACAATAAAATTATAAACAAATTAAGACAAGAGATGTGCTTGAGTCCATAACTATGAATGATCGATAACATCTATCGATAATCTGTCACCATACGTACATGAATGCATACATGCTTACACATACTGAAAACACGTTACTAGCTAAAATGGAGATCATCTCGAAGCGCAAATCACATTTGTTCTTGGAGACCATGTGATCGAATCGCATCATACAGTCGTGCGATTTTCAGTGGACGTGTGGCAGGCCCTTTACCCTCACACACAAGAAAGAACTTCCTGGCAAAAATGTAGATCTTATTCTAGACACATTACTTTTTTGTTACCCTTTATAACAAAAAAAATTTTAAAAGGCGTTTTACTTTTAAAATGGCCATACAATATTTACATACCTTCCCCCTGCCCTCCGGTAGCTGCCCTGGATCCATCTGGATGAAGGTCGATGGAAAACATTGGCTTGCCTGCGGGAAAAAACACAGGTTCACGAGACTGGAGGGAAAATGTTAAATGTTCCTGTCTGTCACTGTCTCTCGCTCTCTCTTTCTGTGTGTGTCACTGTGTGTGTGTGTGTGTGTGTGTGTGTGTGTGTGTGTGTGTATGACGAGAAACTAACCGCAGTCTCAACGCCAATTTTCATTGGACGATATTAATCAAGACTTAGTGTTACTGACAGTTTAGTCACATGTTCATTTCGGACTGGAACGTGGGAGTCAAACTTTGTTACAAGTTACGAACACTTTTCGTTTCTTTTCAGTTGCTTCTTTCATTTTGTTTTATTTTTCTTCCTGCTGCTCCACAACCATGCTGTATAATTATCCAGTTGGATAGCTCAGCATTACTAGTCAGATTCAGATTCAGATACGAAGTTAGCCTAGGCCTATCGTCCAATGAAAATTGGCATTGAGACTGCGGCTAGCTTCTCGTGTATGTATGTGGCATGTGAAGCACAAAATATAAAACCAAATTAAAACAGTATTGCTCAATTAGGGGATTTCTCTTTCTAGTGAAATGGATGGACTGGCACTTGTCAGGATGGAAGACATGTACTATTTTGTCTCCCAGTCACCGAGCTTCTTGAGATCTTGTTGGAGAGCCTGTTGATCTGACGAGGCTGTGACTGTCTTGTGGCACATAGTGTCGTCTGTAAACAGACGTAAGGTCTTTGGGTAAGTCATTAATGTACAGGAGAAACAAGGTGGGGCCGAGGACGGAACCTTGGGGGACACCCGACTCAACTGACACAAATTCTGACTTAGCTCCTTCGACAACAACAGCCTGTCTGCGGTCTGCCAGGAAGTTCTGTATCCTTTTGTTGACTTGGCCTGTGATGCCATAATCCTAGTGGCTCAACTTGTGGACCATTCCGACCAGTAGAGAATGGGACACCTTCTTCTTCCGATTGGGGATGGTTATCCTGCCCCACGCCCAAAGATTCCCATCAAGCTAGGCGTTTTCCTTTTGTCCGTCAGGACTCTCTTTCTTAATCTTCGGCCTCCTGGCCCTTTCTTCCGGCATATGTGGATGAACCTCCCCGGTTCCGTGGCATAATAATCAGTGTGTTGATTGTGGCTACGTACTGCAAAGAAGAAGGTCTTCTACTCTACTGGTCCTACTGAACTAGGGGCCTATAATGTAGGAACGACGGAATTAGGTCAAACTGCAGCGATTTTTCTTGTCAAAATCCTGAACCCCGATTTTGTCCATGTGCCAAACGGTCACTTCCTTTGCTTGTTTTTATTGATGGTTATTCTTGGCGCTGACCATCCGAGTTTTTTTCTTTGTGGAAGCAGATACCTACCCGGTCATTCGGGAACGATCTATTTTTACGCGAAGACGGCCGATCGCGAGAGACAAGCGATCCAATATTTGGGTCCAGTTCATTTGTTTACCATTTCTCAACGGTAACTACTTGCTTTTTTTAAACAAATAGTTACATTTAATTATTTTTCTACAAGTACACCAAATTTGGTGCATCTAGAATAATGCTCAATGCTGCTCAAGGTCTCCACAAGTCGGGAGGTGTTACGTCGAAGCCTGTCCGACATGTTGTTTTCTGCCATGTTCATGTTGATGTTGCGATCTTGTGAGTCGCACAAAAAGCTTAGGCCTAATCTGTCTAATGTTTGGGGTTGATCGATGTTGCCCCTTTGAATAAGCTTTATTTTGGTACCAATGTTTTGTTTATTGGTAAAAAAAAAAAAAAGTTATGGCTGTTTTATTCATCCAAACCTTGATACGGTAAGGGCCGGTAACCTTGATCAACTTTTTCTTATATAGCTCATGTAAAAAAAGCTATCATTTTAAAATGTCGTAACTTTCTCAATTTTCGACCGATTTTGATAATTTGGGTATCATTTTAAAGGTCTTGTCAGGCTCTTCCCAATAACATAAATTTCACTAGGATTTAAAAAATTTTTATAACCATCCTACTAGTGGCTCAATTAGTGGACCACTCCGACAAGTTGAGAATGGGACACCTTCTTCTTCCGATTGGAGATGGTTATCCTGCCCCACGCCCAAAGATTCCCATCAAGCTAGGCGTTTTCCTTTTGTCCGTCTCTTCTCTTTCTTTAATCTTCGGCCTCCTGGCCCTTTCTTCCTACATGTGGATGAACCTCCCCGGTTCCGTGGCATAATAATCAGTGTGTTGATTGTGGCTACGTACTGCGAAGAAGAAGGTCTTCTAGTTCTACTCTACTGCCAGTACTGGTAGGAACGACGGAATTAGGTCAAGCCGCAGCGATTTTTCTCGTTGAAAATCCGAACCGCGATTTTGGCTATGTGCCAAACGGTCACTTCCTTTGCTTGTTTTTATTGGTGGTTATTCTTGGTGCTGACCATCCGAGTTTCTTTCTTTCGGGAAGCAGACACCTACTCGGTCATTCGGGAACGATCTTTTTTTACGCTAAGGCGGCCGATCGCGAGAGACAAGCGATCCAATATTTGGGTCCAATTCATTCGTTTATCATTTCTGAACGGTAATTACATAATTCTTTAAAACAAATGCGCAGTTACATTTAATTATTTTTCTACAAGTACACCAAATTTGGTGCATCTAGAATAAATCTCAATGCTGCTCAAGGTCTCCACAAGTCGGGAGGTGTTACGTCGAAGACTGTCTGACATGTTTTCTGTCACGCGCATGTTGATGTTGCGAGCTTGTGAGTCGCACAAAAAGCTTAGGCCTAATCTGTCTAATGTTTGGGGTTGATGTTGCCCCTTTGAATAAGCTTTATTTTGGTACCAATGTTTTGTTTATTGGTAAAAAAAAGAAAAAGTTATGGCTGTTTTATTCATCCAAACCTTGATACGGTAAGGGCCGGTAACCTTGATCAACTTTTTCTTATAATTATAGCTCATGTAAAAAAAGCTAACATTTTAAAACGTCGTAACTTTCTCAATTTTCGACCGATTTTTGATAATTTGGGTATCATTTTAAAGGTCTTGTCGGGCTCTTTCCAATGACATAATTTCATTAGGATTTGACAAAAAGTAAATATTTTTTTTAAATTTTATAACCACCCTACTGGCAGTACTGGTCCTAGTCCTACTGAACTAGGCTACGTCGGGCCTATAAGTATAATGGCTATATCTAAATTTTACCCCAGAGAGCAAAGTGTGTTAGTAAATTGGCATAACCGTCACCCTCCTCTCCGTCCACAATCAACAACGGCAACAGAAACCCAAAATGTAAAACGAATAACAGAACACCTAAACACATTTTTACGTTCAGTCTCTGAATCTGCACTTGACTTAGTCACTTACCATCGTGGCAGACCCAATCTGGCTTCAAAAGCCTCATGATGACATCGAATGTGCTTCCTAATGGGTCCTTCAACGTGCAAAATGATGATCTAATGTAGTGCTATAACATCGTCATCGACCGATTTTCGTTCGAACTCAACTGAAGAATTTTTGTCGTCGCAAACTGACAACAAACACACAAAAGCAACTCAAAGCGGCGGAAGTGCACAATCAATGAAGAAAAGCGCGCACGAGCCTCGGTCAGAGATGGCAGTAGTTCAAAGTTGAAGGTAAGGTCAGTAAACTTTAACCTTGGCAGTTTCCAGTTGTTTCCCTTTGTCCGTCTGGTTGACCAAAGACAGTCTGTTGTTGTTGTGTGTGTGTGTGTGTGTGTGTGTGTGTGTGTTTTCACCGCCAAAGTCGCATTTTAGCACCACAGTGATTTAACACCTAATGTCACTAAAAGGCATCAAATTGGGGTCCATTATCCAAAGACCCTCTAAAAGAATGTAAAAACATGTCATATATTGAAAGGCTAAGAATCCTAAACTTACACTCTAGGAGGTTGAGAGGCAGCCAGCTTATACAAACTTATAAGATCTTCCATGGTATTGATGACATCAATTTTGAAACTTTCTTTTCTGTTCCACAATTTAACATCACGAGAAAGTCAGAAGGCAAAATCTTTATTATATATTGTCAAAGTAATAGAAGACAATTTTCATTTTCTTATAGAGTTGCTGTTCATTGGAATGAACTAAGTACTAACATCAAGTTTGCAACTAATATTAACACCTTTAAAAATCTTCTGGATTCCAGTCAGAAATTTCAGAGTCTTTTTAATGATTTTGACTGATTGTCTTTCAAAAACTTGCTCAGACCCAAAATAATTTTGCAACGTCATTGCCAAAGAGGGGACGTTATATAGGCCGCGAGGCCTAGGCTTGAGAGCCTGTCCCTACTACTACTACTACTACTACTACTACTACTACTACTACTACTGAGGCTATTAGTATAGTATAGTATCTGATCTTCTTCATCTCTATGTCCCAGCTCGCCAACTACGTTCGTCTTCTGATTCTCGTCTCCTTTCCATTCCCTCCATCCGTCTCAAATCTGCAGGCCAACGTTCTTTTTCTTGTCAAGCACCATCTCTGTGGAATTCTCTGCCTTCTCCTCTCCGACACTCCAACTCAGTCTCCTCATTCAAAACCTCTCTTTAAACCCATCTTTTTCCTGCTGCGCCCTAAATATTTGATCAGTTGTCTATCGTTGTGTGCACGTGAGGGAAGATTGAATAAGAGGTTTGTGCTGTGTTTTTGTGTGTGTGTGTGTGTTTGTGTGTGTATGTGTGTGTGTGTGTGTGTGTGTGTGTGTGTGTGTGTGTGTGTGTGTGTGTGTGTGTGTGTGTTGTGTGTGTGTGAGCATGCATGTGTGCATACATGTGTGCTTGTGTGTGTTTTGGTTTTGTGGGTTGTGTGTGCACGCATGTGTGTGTGTGTGTGTGTGTGTGTGTGTGTGTGTGTGTGTGTGTGTGTGTGTGTGTGTGTGTTGTGTGTTGTGTGTGTGTGAGCATGCATGTGTGCATACATGTGTGCTTGTGTGTGTTTTGGTTTTGTGGGTTGTGTGTGCACGCATGTTTGTGTGGTGTGTGTGTGTGTGTGTGTGTGTGTGTGTGTGTGTGTGTGTGTGTGTGTGTGTGTGTGTCTATGTTTGTGTGCGTGTCTGTGTGTCTGTCTGCGTGCGTACGTTTTCGTGTGAGGGTGTTTGTGTATGTGTGTTGGTGTATGTGGTCAGGTTCATGCGGCTCGGTTGCTGTGGCTTACCGAATGGGGTATGAACGAGTTGGCGTCGATAAATATGTGTGTGTGTGTGTGTGTGTGTGTGTGTGTGTGCGCGTGCGTGCGCGTGTGCGTGTGTGTGTGTACAGATTAGGCGGTTCCGCCTTTGCGGATCTGTGTCGATCCTCTGTCTCCATCACAGTGAATCACTTTTTAAAACTTAACAGGTCTTTTGACCTGCACTACACTAAAAACTTTTCTATGCTACTGATCTTTTGATCAGATTCTGGTGGGAGGCTCTTCTACACTATACACATACTCTACCATCAACCTGTCTAATCTGTTTTTGAAGGCATTCACACTCGGAGCTTCAGCAATGTCAGCAGGCAGACTGTTCCAGCGCTCAACGTTCCAGCGTTGATTAAAAAAGTGCTGATGAACCGTTGTGTTGCATCTAGCTTTATTCACTTTATATCTATGGCCTCTGGTACTATATTATCATTTGTTGCAAACACAAATAATTTTTTCTCAACATTGTAGAGTTCGTGCGTGTACTTGTAGGTTTCAATCAGATCACCTCTCAGACGCCTATAGGTCATACTGGGAATACCTACACTTATCAGCCGGTCTTCGTATGACAAATTTCTCATTCCAGGAATAATTTTGGTTGCTCTTTTAAGAACACTTTCTATTATTTTTTTTATCTTTTTTAAGGTGAGGTGCTCATACTGAATTACTCAATTCTAGGTGAGGGCGAACTAGTGCCGTAAACAAAAACCTCAGCATCCAGAAACCGAAAGGAGCGTCTATTGTCTTAGTTTTTGGAAGTAAGGATAGACCTTATTTTATATAGGGGAAGACGGGGTAAAAAGCGCATGGGCGGGTAAAAAGCCCACCCCAATTATCTCATGAAATAAAGAAAATGTCAGTCAAATTTGCCCATGAGACGAATGCTAGACATTAACGCTCGTCTCATGAGCAAAATGAGACTGAAATTTGCTTCATTTCATGAGATAATTGGGATGGGCTTCTTACCCGCCCATGCGCTTTTTACCCCGTCTTCCCTTATGTCACAGAAGAATCCCCAATACTGCAGATGGATTTTATTTCTCTACCCAGGTAAATTTAATGGACATGTTTGGCTGAAATATGGCTGGCGGTGAAAGGGTTAATTAATCTGACGAAGTACGAGTCGGCTGGTCTTCACAGGTTAAGAGTTGAAATAGCCGGGCAAAACAATATGTGTGTGTGTGTGTGTGTATGTGTCAGTGTGTGTGTGTGTGTGTGTGTGTGTGTGTGTGTGTGTGTGTGTGTGTGTGTGTGTGTGTGTGTGTGTGTGTGTGTGTGCGTGCGTGTGCGTGCGTGCGTGCGTGCGCGCGCGTGTACTGTATATGTGTGTGTGCTCCTGTAAATGAGACTAGGGCAACGCGTGTGCGTGTACATGTGCGTTTCGGCGTGTATTTGTGAGGACATGTGTGCGAGATGTATCTGTACAGTAAATATTTAAATACGAAATGATGGAACAATAAAACAAAAGAAAACGTTTATACAGGACACACCACCCCGCCAACGCCAAGTGATGTTTCGGAAGCCTTTTCTTTTCCGAACTGCAACCATGCATGGGCATGATCACAAAGGCAAAGCATTTGAAAAATGGTGCTTTACGTCCTCTCGGTCTGGAACAGACACATACGGGACATTTGTAGATACAAAGATGGTGCCCGGAGGCAGTGTCACTCCAGTAAAGTCGCGATTTTTTTTTAACAATACAGATAGTTGTAGCGGTAACCACGCCTTGGTGGTTAAACGTCATCGGCTATGGTACCGCCACAGTACTTTTAGTATAATGCAACGGAACCCACAAAAGCAAAGTTGAATGGCTCAAAACAGAAAACGATAGCCCGATCTTTTATTGAAATCAAAGACTGAAATAGTGAGGTTAGGAATGGAGATAGTAAACCGTAACAATGAACAAAGGTAGGAAACTCTCTCTCTCTTGGTGGAGGGGAGATAATTAACAGTTTCCTTCCTCTGTCCCTGTTCATTGAAATCATACGTTTAGTAATACCTATATCTCAGTAGGCCTATTACAAATTCGGGACTAGGAGTGGAGATAGTAGAAATGAACAAAGGTAAGAAACTCTCTGTTACTCTCTCTTTTGGTGGATGGGAGCTACTTAACAGAGAGTTTCCTTGTTCATATAATAGTCTTTAAAATCATACATGGGTAGGGGAGACCGGGGCTAGTTGGACCCCGGGGTAAGTCGGATTATTGGCTTTTATTGGAATCCTTTACAGTATTCAGTCATTTTGGTGATATGACGACTTCACCAGATTGCGCGCCTTCCAGCACAGAAAATCTGGCACACACGTATGATTTTAAAGACTATTTCTTTTTCCTTTTTTGTCTTTTTTAACTGAAGATGAAGTTTCCTTTTGTCTTCTTAAAACGGAATCCCATGATGCTTTTTCTAAAAGACTATAATTATCATGCAGGGATAAAGGAATATCTATCTTTGTTCAACTGTTTTCAGTGGTTGCACCATGTTTGGCTAACCGGTCAACCTTTAATTTCCAGATAATTCGCAGTGTGATGGAACCCAACAGATGTCAATAGAAGAACCACGTAAAGACAAAAAATGAGTTAAGTGGTACATTTCTGATATGAGTTCACCTCTCACTCTTGTATTAGAAAATGTTAAAGACCCCGCACGTCACGTGTCAAAATCACGGTTTTCACTCTTATAGCTAGCAAAGAATCTTAAGAAATCTTCCCGGTATAAGAGGGAATGTGACACGTGACGTGCGGGGTCTTTAAAGACCCCCCACGTCACGTGTCACATTCCCTCTTATGCTAGGAAGATTTTCTTAAGATTTCTTACCAGCTGTAAGAGGGAAAACAGGAGAAAATCGTGATTTTGACACCGTGACGTGGTGGGTCTTTAAAGCTTGCAAGACTGATTTTGAATCGACACAAAATAGTATTTGAAATCAAATGGAAAACCCAGAAGAAAGTTTAATGCCATAATAACAGCAACAAGTTCGGCAGTAAATATGGAAACATTTTTACCAAGGTGGTAAGCTTTCTCTACTTTTAAGGATGGAATTTTAAATGCAGCACCTGACAAATGATTGTCGAGTACAGAGCCGTCTGTGTATATTTTAAGGTGATTTACATACGTTTCATTGATATGTGACTTAATATATGTTGGCAGCAAGGGTCCATTGCATTTTCTTAAACTTGTATATTCTATGGCTCCAACCCACCTGCGTGCGCATCTCGACCATTCCAACGGAAGTGTCGCCATCTTAGTCCTTATTTGTGTGTAAGCAAAGTGAAAATGTTATCTAAATGTGTAAAGAAAACATCCAGATGTTATAAATACAGTTTAGATAAGTTTCGAATTGGAACAGCCAAATACGCAGCATCGATCTGGCATTTTTCAAAAAAAAGGTAAGGACTAAGATGGCGGTCTTCCATAATATGGTGCTCCTTGTGGCCGGATATGACGACACGTGGGTACTAGCCATATCACAGTTAGCCCGACCGAGTTCCCATTTAGGGATAGCGTTAAAACACACCTGAGGGGCAATGGTTTGCTGCTCAACACCCGATTTTGTAAATATAGCAGACGTATATGAGGCTATTGTGTGTGTGTGTGTGTGTGTGTGTGTGTGCGTGTGCGTATGTGTGTGTGTGTGTGTGTGTGTGTGTGTGTGTGTGTGTGTGTGTGTGTGTGTGTTGTGTGCATGTATACGTTTCTGTGTCCAACACACACAGAAAAATGAATTGATTTATTCATTGCTTGCTTGAGAACACACATAATTATGCACACAGGCACGCAGTAATGAAAAAGGCGAAATGACACTGAGTGCATAATGATGTCTCGTGAGAATGCAGTGTGGGAAATGGTGATTCGGGAAATGACGATGTGGGAAATGGCGATTCGGGAAATGGCGATGTGAGAAATGGCGATTCGGGAAGTTCCCCCTCGACCTCTATCACACCACTAACATCCTGAAGCAACTTCTCACCGCCACTACTCCCCCCACCACCACCACAACAACTCCCCACCCCCACCCCCACCCCCACCACACTGTCCCTCCTCTCCAGCTTCACCACCTCCCCCACGAAGCCCCCCATCCTGCTCACCACCCCCTTCCCGTCCCCCTTCTCCCCGCAGCGAAGGACGGGGCGACTGACGGTACCCGTTCTTCCGAAAGCCACGCTCTCCTTCACGGCCCCCTGTTTGCCTTCCCCGCAGCGCATCTCTCTGGCCAAGACCACGTGTTCGTAATCCGCGCCATCTTTTAGCGTTCTCTCCACGTTGTTTTCAAGCTTCTTCAGGTGGTCCAGGTTGTTCCGGATCTGCTGGAAATCGGAGGCGAGTCGCTCTTCGATTTCTCCGCTGACGCCGCGAAGCGTGTCAGCCGCCGCCACGAGAACGGCGTGCCTCGCGAGGATTTCTTTCTCCACCGAACACCGCTTTTCCTGAAGAGCTTTCCGCCGTTTCTCGGCTTCCGTGACGTGTTTAATGACGTCATCCACCGCGTGTCGGATCCGGGTCTTGTCGGCGTGGAGCTGGTCGTGAACGTCAGTCGAGAGCCGCCTGGGAGATCGTTTTCTTGTCGTGGTGGACGTGCTTTTTCATCATGCACAGCACGCAGATGGGAAGGTCGCACTGCACGCAGTAGAGCTCTAGTTCTTTTTGGACGTGTTCCGAGTCGTCGGGTTTTCCTGGCCCGGTCAAGATCTCTGCTGCGGATGTAAGGGTTGCTTCTGAAACGAGGCAATATATTGTAATAATAATAATAATAATAATCATAATCATAATCATAATTAACATTGATAGAGCGCCCTTTCTCTCATGAGCTCACGGCGCTTCACAATTATTTAAATACATACAT
Source organism: Phymorhynchus buccinoides (assembly GCA_017654935.2). Lineage (NCBI taxonomy): Eukaryota > Metazoa > Mollusca > Gastropoda > Neogastropoda > Raphitomidae > Phymorhynchus > Phymorhynchus buccinoides. Next base: position 7,933,968 of record CM065702.1, read on the forward strand.
AGATCATAAGCTACTACAATATTAACTATCAAAAACATGCACATAGCCACAACACGCATGCACACCCACACGCACACGCCCGCACACACACACACACACACACACACACACACACACACACACACACAATGTGGGGAACATAGTTTTGAGGCAGGAAACAGGACAAGGAAGAAATCAGAGGTATTGCCGGAAGAGGTGAGTTTTAAGAACGGTTTTGAAAGATTGGAAATATTTAGCAGAACGAAGTTCATATGGTAGGGTGTTCCAGACAGAAAGGGCGCTGAAAGAAAATGAACGTTCACCATATGTCTTAGTGTTTGTACGAGGAATAGAAAGGATAGGTTTGTCAGACGAGGAACGGAGAGACCTGAAGGGTGAGTACAGGTGAACGAGATCAGAGAGGTAGGCAGGACCAGATGAATGGACAGTAATGAGGCATATCCGACGGGGCACACTTGAACCTGCCCCGTATGGAGCCCATTCATGTAAGATGGAACGTTGCCCCCACTGGTCGTTTATTGTCCTGAGTAGTCCGGGCGTGGGTCTGTACTAAAACTAGCTATACCTTGTTTGATATATATTTTAGGTTTTCATGTTGATTTAACATGATTTTGAGGGTGCTGACTCCAAATCCGTTGGAGGCCAAGTTCTAAATGTTGGCATCTTGAGTTATGATGCAATATTAAAAATGGTTGCCATGGGATATTAGAGAACATTAAAAACAGAGCAATCTATGCACTGATTGTAAATATTTGCATCTAATGCTTTTCTTGGGTAAGAAATATGTAGAAGTTGCTGAAATGATTCAATTAACTGATGGGGGGGGGGGGGGGGGGGGTATTTATTAGTCCCCTGCCACTCTGCAGAGGTGGGTTATTACGATCATTTGTGTCTTTTTGCCATCTGTCTGGTTTATTATCTTATAAACTATTCCCACAGAATCAACTCAAAATTTGTGATAATATTTTACATGAGTCAGTGTGCTCCATCAAGCAAGGCATGCTTTGTGACCTTGACCTTGAGGTTTTATGTTGATTGTGTGCCTTTCTTGTACTGACCATAGATTTTAAGCTGTCGCAATTGCAGCCCTAAAATGAGCTAAGTGGTTTTTAGCTTACATTTATGCATAATATTGAGTTACTGATGCCTTTTCACCTTGACCGTTTGCCTTAAATACTTGACCTTGACTTTTGACCTTGAATGTTTTAACTTTCTGTTTTGATAATTATTTCAAGTGTTCGCAGTTACAGTCATAATATTGGTACATCAGCTTCAGGTACTGCAGATGATAAGTACCAATGACTAAGTGTACTAAGAATAAACTTGATCTTAATGTTTGGCCTTTTTTTGCTAGGTATCAAGCAATACAGTGCAATGTCCAGTATTGACGTGCAGGTAGGGAAAAGGATGGCCTCGTCATTGAATAGAGAGTAGGGGGGGGGGGGCAGAAAGAGTGAGACAAGCTGATCTGCTAACTTGGCTATGGCTGCATTCAAATTGTCTTCGCGTTCTGCTGACTGCCAGGGCCTCATCTGGTGTTTGCAGCTGTTCCATGAGTCCATATTCTGTGCTGACCCATGCATTTTCCAGCTACAGTTCAATGGACTGACATCTGGAATTGATGAAAGTGCTGCTGTTTTCATAAACCACTTGATATTGGGCATAGAAGCATTATGCTTCATTGTGCTTCAAAGTTGGAAGACCAGCATAGCAAATGTTTAATTCAAGTTGTAGTTATCGTGAATGCGTCTATTATAAGGCGATGCTATATTGTATCCATAAGCTTGATACTAAGAGCTAAATCAGGTGAAAATGTCATCTGTCAGAACAAAACTGTGGACACTCACGCAATGTCTCATTAATGTCTGACTTGGTTACAAAAAACCCAGCAACTTAAGTATTACTTATATTGCTGTCCACTGTTTGCTTTATTTTATGTAAGTTCCTTATATAGCCAGCTTCAGGTTTCCCAGAATGGAGTGGCCAAAGAAGATGTTGCCTTTAAGAACACAATCATAAGTGTCTTGAGTATCGAGGACACAACACTCAACAGACGAAGCGAAAAAGTCAACAGGCAAGACTAAAATATGGACCTCATGTACACTATCTTCCTAGGCATGTCTCCAGCCTCTATTATCCATGGCTGGGCAGACATGGACTGTGTTCACCAGTAGTCAACGGCTTTAGTACTGGGTAGTTGTGCACATTGTATGCCAGGGCAAAGAGCTCAAAGACTTTATTCCTGGCTAGGATGGTGACCATGCTGGTGAGCTTCATTGGTTGCATTGGCAGGCTCATGGAATTGGGGTGAGGAGGGTCGGTGGCTTTGAACAGATCTGAACAAAAAAAATGCCAGAGTGTCACAGCTGCTTACTGAAAAAGAATTACCCACGGTATGTCAAACTCTTAACGTTTTGTCTTTTAAACACTGCTAAGGCTAATAATGTTATTATGTTAATACATCCACATGGTAAAGATCTGTCCAACTTCCAAGCCAACAGATACAATGTTGCATTACCTCATCATAGATGTACTAATGGTGACCAGAACTTGGATATAACAAATTTGTTATGCTGGTCTTCCAACTTCAAAGCACAATTCTTCCAAGCTCAATATCAAGTGGTTTGTGGAAGCAGCAGCGCTTTCAAATTCCAGATGTCAGTTCATTGAACTGTAGCTGTAAAATGCATGGGTCAGCACTTCCCAGGGACAACCGCTAACACCGGACGAGGCCCTGACATTCAGCACAACGTGAAAACAATCTGTAATGCACCAATGGGCACGTTAGCAGGTCAGCTGACATATGGGCACGTTAGCAGGTCAGCTGAAATCTGCACATACTTTTAAGAATGCATAGGGCTAGGTGACTTTGAGTGAGTGCAACAATCTCATGACAGTCATCATCAGAAACCCAGAAAATAATCAAATGATGAACACAGCATCAATGGCAATTGACTTGTTTGAACACAACATATGTATTTATAGAATATTTATAGAATAATTTCTGAGAATGTGCCATTGTATTTTGTGCTACAATCCCTGAAAGAAAGAACACACAATGGTTTGTTTTTGTTTTTGTTTTTTGCATTATTTTCACGTTCATTTAAGCTGCATGCTTCACAACATTAGCATAAATGCCCAACGAGACCACTAAAATAACACCTTTCTGTAACAGTCTTTCAGTCTTTCTTTCAGCCACAGTGGAAATGTAAGAGTTGAGCACTTACAAGTCCTCTGATGCTTTTCACATTCTTTCTGTCCTCTACTCTCCTCTCTATTCGATGGCAGCGCCACTCTTTTCCCTTACATGCAAATCTACAATGGACGTTGCACGGAACTGCTTTACACCTATGTGACCTAGCAACAAAGGCCAAATGTTAACAGCTAGGTTACAGAGGTCACTAGTAAGTGGAACCTTCCTTATACGACCTTCAAAAATCCTCCAAAATGAGGTCTTATAGGGAGGGGTCTTATAAGGGAGGTAATTTTAATACTTACAAAGAAGGGCAATGTCTCAGAAAAGTAGGTCTTATATGGGAGGGAGTCTTATGATGGGAGGTCTTATAAGGGATGTTCTCCTGTACTAAACATCTATTATACCTGAAGCTAATGCACCAATTGTGAGACTGTAACTTCATAGACTTGAAAACTGTGATCGAAATGGAGAGTTGAAGCATTCAAGATCGAGGTCAAGGTCAAGTATTTAAGTTGACAAGCCAAGGCCTAAGGCATGAATAATTCAATATTCTGCATAAACCTAAACTAAGAACACACTTAGCTCATTTTAGGACTGCGATTGCGACAGTTTCAAAACTATGGCCAATACAAGAAAGGCACATATTCAAGGTCAAAACTCAAGGTCAAGGTCAACAAAGTATGCCTTGTTTGACGGGACACATTAGTTTCATGCACAATACTACCAAACAAATTCTGAAGTGATTCTGCAGAACGGTTTATAAAATAATTGTTCAGACACATGGTAAAGGACACAGACGATCGTAATAGTCCTCCTCCTCCGCAGAGGTGCATGGGACTAATAAAGACCCACATTCAATTAGTTTGAATCATTTCAGAAATTTACTCTTTTTTTTTACCCAAGAAAAGCATTAGATGCTAAATGCTTACAATCAGTGCATATATTCCTTTGTTTTTACAGTTGCCTAATATCCCATGGCGGCCATTTTTAATATTACTTCATAAATCAACATGTACTTGGCCTCCAACGGATTTGGATTCAGCACCCTCAAATCATGTTAGATGGACATAAAAACCTAATATATTTCCCAAGACAAGGCACAGCAAAGATTCGCCTGGGTTATGGCCTGAGAAAATGGAACGAGGATTTGTTTTATACAGGTATGCGTACTTTTTAACCAGCAGAATCAATATAATTATTATACTATTAATATAATGTAAACAATCGTTAAGCCTACAACAAATTCACATTTTGTCAATACTGAATATTTCTTCTAATGTAGACCCTGTAACGCTCGCTACGCAATGCACGTTACAGACAAATAGGCCTAAACGCGGAATTATTATCACGTAAAGCAAATTCATCCTCCCTGTTATTTGAATAATACATTATAATTATGCAAATGGGAAACGCCGAGGACGTCACGAAATCGTTTTACATAAGAAATGGTAATACAAAATTAAAACCCCATCATCATTTGGATTCACATTTGCTTTGATTAGTAAACACGTATTCTCGAAGTTTTGGGGGTAACATTGTACATGGGGAACATTGGTTTTAAATATCATTTTGTTGGATTATTGTTGCTTTGTTGCATTGTAGGAAGATTGACCACAGAAATGATCAAAATTAATTCATTATCTTTGGGGTTGTTGTTTTCCTTAATTAAAAATCCTACCGCTTTTTTTTATAATAAAAACATTATTAATATATCATTATGTTGATTCATTGAAATACACTACCCTGTTTCCCTTCGTGTTTTGTAGAACAAACATCGTTATTTAGTTAGGCCTATAATTGTTGTCCAAGGTGTTTCCCTGATTCATCATAGTCATCAACTGCAGAAAACACGCACACACACACACAGACACACACACAGACACACACACACAGACACACACAAACACACGCGCGCGCGCGCACACACACACGCACATACACACACACACGCGCGCGCGCACGCACACACGCACACACACACACACACACACACACGCACACACACACACGCGCGCAGCCGCACACACACGCACGCGCGCGCGCACACACACACACACACACACTCTCTCTCTGTATTATTTTATGTATATTAATTTTGATTTATTGTAATGTTTGATTGCTTTGTACATTATTGTTAACTTGTTTTTGTCCAGGACATGGTGAAAAAAAAGTATTGTTGATTATCCATTTATCCTCATTAAAAATTTCAATTCAATTCAATTCTCTCTCTCTCTCTCTCTCTCTCTCTCTCTCTCTCTCTCTCTCTCTCTCTCTCACTCTCTCTGCAGTTAAACATGATCGCATGCCGTAATGAGCATTTACACTGCGTGTGTGTGCGTGCATGTGAATGTGTGTGTGTGTATGTGTGTGTGCGTGTGAGTAAAATGTTCTTAAAATATTCTTTAACCATGACATTTTATTTACACACACGCACACACATGCGCACCCGCGCACGCGCGCACATACATACACACACACACACACACACACACGCACATACACACACACACACGCACGTACACACGCACACGCACACGCACACACACACACACACACACACACACACACACACACACACACACACACACACACACACACACACACACATGCACGCGCACACACGCTGCAAATGCTCATTACGACATGCAATCGTGTCGACGTATTGATTCGTTTGTTTTAAAAAATGTTATCAATAAACGTTTGAAACAACGCGGATTTAGACAAATTGTTCGCGCGCGCGCGCGCGTGTGTGTGTCTGTGTGTGTGTCTCTGTGTGTGTGTGTGTGTGTGTGTGTGAATAATGTACAGATCTTTGCGATGCACCTTAAATGCGCATGCTTGTTGAAGTGCACATGTGTGTGTTGTTACCATTTTTCTCTCTTATATTGGTTGTCCATCCATGTGCATGCTTTCGTTGTTGTTGGATTGTGTGTTGTGCAAAAGCAAAACGATTTCCTTTGTACATTGATGCATTGTCTGATTAAAGAATCTTGAATCTTGAATCGATAATGAGCTAACTTTAAAGGGGCATTGTCAAACGTAACATAGAATGAACACAGGCACACTTCGTTTCATTACAGCATAAAAGAAGTCAGAAAACAACTAGTCCATCAGGTAGACCCCCAACATAGGGGTGATCACTACCACCTGGAGCATGGGGGCATTGCTATCGTACATTTTTGGCAAGGGGGCCCTAAAAACGTCGAAAATACATGTTCGCAACCCCCAAATCTGATGGACTAAACGGGACATAGTCCAGCATAACAGAAAATGACATAAAGGCACCTTTTGAACATGTACGCCAGTTAGTTTTTTTCGATCATGACTGCCAGAGAGTAGAGAGGACTGATGCTATTATGACGTGTTGGGCTAGAATTTGTTTATAGCGGAGATGCCTTGCTCAGGGTACATCCCCACCCTCTCGACCAAACGGATTTGAGGACAGCTGGCGTTGGGGAAGGTCCCCAAAGCCAACCCATCCCTGTGGCTTTAACACTAGAGCCAGTGCCAAGGCCCCCTCGTTTGAGAGTCATAGTCTTCCTTCCTAAGACTAAACTGTACCATGATTTTCAATTTCTGTAGATAATCGTCTATGGTACATCCCTCATGTTACTGCTGGCCTCTGCTACAGGCTAATGTCAAGCAATAATACAAGCCATTTCTCTTTCAAATATAAGAGAATGGCAAAGGCGCTTTGTCCAACGCAAGAGCACGAGAAAAGCACACTGATCAACGTCATATACCACTTGCAAAGGATAGTGTCTGAAGTACCGTACGTATCATAAGAAGGAGGCACTGTACAACCTAACATACATATTACAATCTTGATTGACTTTGTTTATGATTAAAACAGCAAAAGCAAAAAAAAAAGAAAAAAGGAGACCACGCACATTGTTGTGTATATTAATTGCACGAGGAAATACATATTGAAATATGAAAGATTTTGAAAGGTTTTTATTGCTTACAAAATGTTCATGCACAAAATCATTTTTTATATAGATCTTTGACCAAACTTTTGAAAGTGTCCACAGGCCAAAGAAGGTTTTCAGCAACACAATAATATTATCTTTGTAGATATATGAATAACGTTTTCAAAATGTACATGGGTGAGACAAAATGTTCAGTAAATAATTTCAAATAAATGTATACATTTAAGATACCTATTTTCATTATTGCTCAACATAAGTCTCCATTCTTTACATCCGTGCATAACGTATGAAGCAAGAGATCGACAACAAGGCCACTTGCGAACAACTATCCTTATCCTCTAATGAGAAGAACATAATATTACATTCTGCATATTATTTTTAGAATAAAGAATTTATACGATACGTTTTAGTTCATTTGAACTATTTGATAGGTCTATTTACATATACATATATATGTTTCAGCCAATCCCAATCAACACTTTTTCCACCAGATAAGGACATGATGTCCACACAGGACGTTGTGCAGAACTTGTCAATGAACAAAGGATGCATTCCACTCAGGTTCAATGAGTCACAGCATTTACCCTGGGACAATCCACACAACATCGTCATCCAGGAGGTAGAGACAATAGCAGGTGAAGTTAGAGATCTAACACTGTTATTTTTATTCCTAATTGGTGGACCAGCAAATATAATCAACATGGCAATTTTCTACAAGCAAAGTATAAAGGATCGTGTCAACCTTTGTCTGTTTATGCTGGCTGTATCTGACGAGCTCTTCTTAACTTCGAGCTTATTTATACATTCTGAAAATGCATACCTTTATTTGAGCATGCAACCCATTCAAACACCAATAAACAAATTCATGGCCAACAACAATCTCGATTTCTTTCTGGGATCTGGATTCGTTTCCTACTTCCTGTCCGCCATTATTGCCTGTGAGAGATGTTACTGTGTCCTCAGACCACTGAAATATCAGACTCTGATGAGAACGAGAACGATGGCCATCATCATTTTGTCAGTCAGTGTAATTGTGCTTGGTTTGTTTTTCATTGTATCTTATCGGTATTGGATTCAATGCGTATACGACCCGGTGAGTGTCGAAGCCATAATGATGATGACCGGTGGTGGATTCTACACCAATCACAAAGAGTTGGTTGACACTCTCGATGGTATCATATTCGGAGCTGCCTTACCTGGTACATTGATGATCACAGTTGCACCTGCAACAATAATTACAACGGTAAAACTTCGTCAGATTGTGACATGGCGTACTGAAACATCGTCTTCACTCTCTGCACGGGAAGTGTCACTGACTAAAATGTTGATTGGCAATTCTGTGTTTTTCATCATCTGCATTTCTCCTGTGTGTGTTTTTCGTTTCGCATATCTGTTCTTGCCAGGGATGACTGCTGGAGGCAAATATCACAATTTCTTTCTTGCTACGTTGTGGATTTCGGAAACCTTATGGTTTTTCAATTCTTCGTTGAATTTCTTTATTTACTATAGTATGGGCACCCGGTACAGGGAAACGTTTCGGACATTGTTCAGGAGAAAGCAAAAGCAATAGAAATACATGGAATTAAAAAATATATAATTATATACTTTGATGATGGTTATGATATACTTTGATGATAATGCTTTGTTCACAATATATGTGCATTTGCGTGTGTGTGTGTGTGTGTGTGTGTGTGTGTGTGTGTGTGTGTGTGTGTGTGTGTGTGTGCGTGCGTGCGTGTGCGTGCGTGCGTGTGTGCGTGTGCGTGCGTGTGTGCGTGTGCGTGCGTGCGTGCGTGTGTGTGTGTGTGTGGGGGGGTAATCAAAAACGGCCACACACGTAATGTTCTCATCCCTGGCTGGTGCATTTGTACCATATTGTTCAAGTGCTTCGGCTGTTGGAATGATCCCTGGAGTCTTTAAGCCAAGGTACGACAACAACAACAACATACAAAGGTGAAACTAAAAACTAATAAACGAGTATCTAAGCAACAGAAACATGATCAAGATGAAAACATTCCTTTAAAAACACCATAAAAGATGCAGTTTGCGTCATTTCATGACAAATAGTTGTTGATTTTCCAAAGTGTCAATTTAGCCGAGCAAAACAGGATGCGGATTTCAGTCATTTGAACTTCTTCTGAACAAAACGTGTAGTAAAAACACAGTGGGCTGAAATTCAGAGCTGTGTAGTAAACGTTCAGTGAAGTGAAATTCAGAGGATCTAGGAGTGTTGTATATGTAAAAGTTCAATGGACTGAAATTCAGAGGTGCTTTGTAAAAGTTCAAAGACGTAATATTCAGAAGTGTGTTGTAAAAGATTCATGGAGTGAACTTCACAACAGTTTAAAGTTAAGTAAGAGCTGAGAGGAATGAAATTCACAAAAGTTTTACAATTAAAAAAACAGTTTGGAGAAAAAAATTGACATTTTAATGTTGAGTAAAAGTTCAGAGGAGATAAATTTACCAAAAAATTAATGTTTAGTAAAAGTTCAGAGAAATGAAATTCACAAAATTTTAATGTTGAGTAAAAGATAAGTTTTATGATCAGAAAAAGCCCAGAGGAGAGCAATTCACATAAGTTTTATGCTAAAAAAAAGTATCAGAGGAGTGAAATTCACAAGTTTTATTTTCAGAAAAAGATAAGAGGATTGAAATTTACGAAAGTTTGATGTTAAGAAAAAATTAAGAGGATTGGAATTTAGAAAGGCTTTATGTTCAGAAAGAGGAGTGAAATTCATAAAAGTTTCAAGATCAGAAAAATCTCAGAGGAGTCAAATTCACATAAGTTTAATGTTAAGAAAACGTTCAGAGGCATGAAATTCACAAACGTTTTATGTTCAGACAAAGTTCAGAGGAGAGCAATTTACATACGTTTTATGTTAAGAAAAAGTTCAGAGGAGTGAAATGCACATACGTTTTATGTTGCGAAAAAGTTCAGAGGTGTGAAATTCAAAAAAAATAATGTTGAGTAAAACTGAATCCTACAACCTGGTTTACTCAGCTAAAGATGGCACTCTAAAAGAGAGCCTAAAGGGAAAGAGGGTGCTAGGTGATCTTGTTTCCACACCAATGGGCGATTTTAGGAATGACAGCTCTGAATTAATTAATTAATTTATTTATTAAGACAATTTTTATAGCGCCTAATCTTTATCAATGGTCGAGTTGTTACGACATCTCTGAATACTGGGACCCACATCAATGGTCGAGTTGTTACGACATCTCTGAATACTGGGACCCACATCAATGGTCGAGTTGTTACGACATCTCTGAATACTGGGACCCACATCAATGGTCGAATTGTTACGACATCTCTGAATACTGGGACCCACATCAATGGTCGAGTTGTTACGACATCTCTGAATACTGGGACCCACATCAATGGTCGAATTGTTACGACATCTCTGAATACTGGGACCCACATCAATGGTCGAGTTGTTACGACATCTCTGAATACTGGGACCCACATCAATGGGCGAGTTGTTACGACATCTCTGAATACTGGGACCCACATCAATGGGCGAATTGTTACGACATCTCTGAATACTGGGACCCACATCAATGGGCGAATTGTTACAATGACAGCTCTGAATACTGGGCGATGGGCGATTTTAGGAATGACAACTTTTAATACTGGGACCCACATCAATGGTCGATTTTAGGAATGACAGCTCTGAATACTGGGACCCACATCAATAAGCGATGTTAGGAATGACAGCTCTGAATACTGGGACCCACATCAATGTGCGATTTTAGGAATGACAGCTCTGAATACTGGGACCCACATCAATGGTCGATTTTAGGAATGACAGCTCTGAATACTGGGACCCACATCAATGGGCGATTTTAGGAATGACAGCTCTGAATACTGGGACCCACATCAATGGGCGATTTTAGGAATGACAGCTCTGAATACTGGGACCCACATCAATGGGCGATTTTAGGAATGACATCTCTGAATACTGGGACCCACATCAATAAGCGATTTTAGGAATGACAACTCTTAATACTGGGACCCACATCAATGAATGCTTTAAATACTGGAATCCCACATCATCAATGGGCGATTTTCACAATGACAGCTCTAAATACTGGGATCCCACATCAATGAATGCTTTCAATACTGGAATCCCACATCATCAATGGGCGAATGTTAGAATGACAGCTCTTAATACTGGGACTCCACATCAATGAATGCTTTCAATACTGGAATCTCACGTCAATGACAGCACTAAATACTGGAATCTCACGTCAATGAATGCTTTAAATACTGGAATCTCACGTCAACGACAGCACTAAATACTGGGATCCCACATCAATGAATGCTTTAAATACTGGAATCTCACGTCAATGACAGCACTAAATACTGGGATCTCACGTCAATGACAGCACTAAATACTGGAATCCCACATCAATGAATGCTTTAAATGCTGGAATCTCACGTCAATGACAGCACTAAATACTGGGATCCCACATCAATGAATGCTTTAAATACTGGAATCTCACGTCAACGACAGCACTAAATACTGGGATCCCACGTCAATGACAGCACTAAATACTGGGATCCCACATCAATGAATGCTTTAAATGCTGGAATCTCACGTCAATGACAGCACTAAATACTGGGATCCCACATCAATGAATGCTTTAAATACTGGAATCTCACGTCAACGACAGCACTAAATACTGGGATCCCACATCAATGAATGCTTTAAATACTGGAATCTCACGTCAACGACAGCACTAAATACTGGGATCCCACATCAATGAATGCTTTAAATACTGGAATCTCACGTCAATGACAGCACTAAATACTGGAATCCCACATAATCAAGAGGCGATTTTATTTGTGGACCGAACAGTCAGGAGAACCATCCCGAGGTGCCGCCACTGGTGTAGGTGCTAGGCTCTCCACTCGTCCGGTCGCTTGTCTCGCTTGTCATCGATACAGAGACGTCACTGCCCGCGGTTTCGTCGGGTTCAGGGTCATTGACACTGGTGTGGTAGCTGGCGTTGCCTGGATACGTCAGGACAGGGAAGACACAGTGTCACCACACTAACACGGACACGTCAGGATATGGCAAATACAGCGTGAACACTAACATAGACACGTCAGGATATGGCAAACACAGTGTTATCACACTAACACAGACACGTCATGATATGGAAGACACAGTGTCATCACACTAACACAGACACGTAATGATATGTCAAACACAGTGTTATCACACTAACACGGACACGTCAGGATATGGAAGACACAGTGTTATCACACTAACATAGACACTTCAGGATATGGAAGACACAGTGTTATCACACTAACACAGACACGTCATGATATGGAAGACACAGTGTTATCACACTAACACAGACACGTCAGGATATGGAAGACACAGTGTTATCACACTAACACAGACACGTCATGATATGGAAGACACAGTGTTATCACACTAACACAGACATGTCATGATATGGCAAACAGTGTTATCACACTAACACAGACACGTCATGATATGGCAAACACAGTGTTATCACACTAACACAGACACGTCATGATATGGCAAAACACAGTGTTATCACACTAACACACACGTCAGGATATGGTAAACACAGTGTTATCACACTAACACAGACACGTCATGATATGGAAGACACAGTGTTATCACACTAACACAGACACGTCATGATATGGAAAACACAGTGTTATCACACTAACATAGACACTTCAGGATATGGTAAACACAGTGTTATCACACTAACACACACGTCAGGATATGGTAAACACAGTGTTATCACACTAACACAGACACATCATGATATGGAAGACACAGTGTTATCACACTAACACAGACACGTCATGATATGGAAAACACAGTGTTATCACACTAACATAGACACTTCAGGATATGGTAAACACAGTGTTATCACACTAACACAGACACGTCAGGATATGGTAAACACAGTGTTATCACACTAACACAGACACGTCATGATATGGAAGACACAGTGTCATCACACTAACACAGACACGTCATGATATGACAAACACAGTGTTATCACACTAACATAGACACGTCAGGATATGGCAAACACATGTGAGTGGGAGGGGGAAGCGGGGTTGGGGGGGGGGTGGCAAGGTTGCCAACAAACCGGGGTTGAGGGGAGCGCAAGCGCACAGACAAGGTGAATGGATAGCTGCACGTCTTAATAAATGCTACAGAAACACTTTATGATTGGTAGTTTTAACCATAATCTTAATCAACAATATAAAAAAACACACCTATGAATGAAAGAAACCATGCTGTGAATTGAAAGGAGACAACAAAAAAGACATAAAAATACAACCATGTTTTGGGGCGGATCAGCCAGTCATGGAAGAGGGGAGGGGGTAGTTCCAAGTGGTCAGTTGGGGTGGGGTGAGGGGTCTGGCTCAGAGGAGGGGGGAGGGGGGGGGGCAGAATGTGTTCCTGCCCCCCTCCCCCCAAAATATCAAAAGAAAATCGAGCAAACCAGCAAGCGAAAAAGAGAGAGAGAGAGAGAGAGAGAGAGAGAGAGAGAGAGAGAGAGAGAGAGAGAGAGAGAGAGAGAGAGAGAGAGAGAGAGAGAGAGAGAGAGAGAGAGAGATTGAAATTGAATTGAATTGAATGAATTTTATTTATAGAGGGTAATAGAATAAGCAATAACATGCTTTTTTACATCCAGCCCTCTGAAAAAACAACAACCAAAAATAAAAAAGTTGAAATGGAAAATGAAAATGAGCACAGACAATAATATAAGAATGCAAAATACAACCCTATATAGTAGCACAACAATAACAAAATCAAACCTAATATTATTAACTATACTCATTTTGAACGTGCATAAATTAAGAGTAGGCCTAAGCACATACTCACGGAGAACAAAACCAAAATAATCCTACGTACTTTTCATACTCATCTTTAACATGCACAAATTTAGAAGTGCACAAACACATATTAAAACCAATCCTAATCATACTTTACATACTCATCTTAAAAATGTACTTATTTGAACGGACAATCATGCATGTAATAAAATCAAACCTAGCTCTACTTTACCTACTCATCTTAATTAACATGCACAATTTTAAATGTAAATATGTGTACACATAGCAAAATCAAACATATTCCTATATTACATTATTCATACTTAACATGCACAAATTAAGAAGTAAATACACACACGTGACAAAAGCAAACCTATTCATGTTTTTATAATGTGTATGCACATATTAAAAACTAAGCACATACAATGACGAAATTAAGCCTAAACCTACTTTACATACTCGTCTTTAACATGCACAATTTAAATTTAAACAAATACAGATGATAAAATCCAGCCTAAAACCACTGTAAATACTCATATTTTGCATGCACAAATCAAAGCATAAACACATACACGTACATGACAAAAAAACACCAAATCCTATTCTACATACTCATCTTTAACGTGCACACATTTAGAAAGAAACACATATGTGACAAAATCAAACCTAATCCTATCTCAGGGGGGGGGGGGAGAGAGAGAGAGAGAGAGAGAGAGAGAGAGAGAGAGAGAGAGAGAGAGAGAGAGAGAGAGAGAGAGAGAGAGAGAGAGAGAGAGAGAGAGAGAGAGAGAGAGAGAGAGACAGAGAGAGAGAGAGAGAGACAATTGAATTGAATAAAGTTTATGTATAGAGGGTAATAGAATAAGCAAATAGCACATGCTTTTTTTAAACATCCAGCACTCGTAAAAAATATAATAAACAAACAAATATAATGAGCATGCAAAAGTCATACATAGTATGCTAATACAATCAAACCTAATCTTATATGCACACGCATGTTGCAGCGGACGAACATTTTTTAAGTAAAGATGATACAGTTTGCAAACATAATATAGTAAAAGTCATACACACAAGCATTCCCTACGTATTCATTTAATAGTGCATACATTTATAATTTATATTGTAAAAATGGAGTTTAGTCTGACACAATTTCGCTTTAGTGGTGAGTAATTTCAACAGACTCAAGTATTGTGAACGTCATGTACAGTAACAGGGGGATGGAGGGGGATGGAGGGAGGGACAACGTGGAGAGAGAGAGAGAGAGAGAGAGAGAGAGAGAGAGAGAGAGAGAGAGAGAGAGAGAGAGAGAGAGAGAGAGAGAGAGAGAGAGAGAATGTCAAAGTAGTTTATTCATTAAGTGGGTCTTCATTAGCTTGTTGAAAGTTGATGGTCTTTTGATTGTCTTCAAGTAAGCTGGCAGGTGATTCCAGTAGGTTGCGCCACTATACGTTAGACTGGCTTTAAAGAGAGAGAGAGAGAGAGAGAGAGAGAGAGAGAGAGAGAGAGAGAGAGAGAGAGAGAGAGAGAGAGAGAGAGAGCGAGCGAGAGAGAGAGAGAGAGAGAGAGAGAGAGAGAGAGAGAGAGAGAGAGAGAGAGAGAGAGAGAGAGAGAGAGAGATTGCTCTGAGCCAAGGGGGGCATTCCCCCCTGCCCCCCTTTTCCTACGCCACTGCGTCTGCTGCGTAGTATTCAGAGAGAGACTGGTCCATACCATGATCCGTGTCCGTGCTAGGTCCCTGTGTGGGCGCTGTGTCGGCCTGCTGTTGATTCGGGCGGCGCATGAGGAAGCAGGCTAGGCCCCCCACGACCAAAAGACCCCCGGCACTCAGACCCCCGATCACAGCAGGGCTCCAAAGGCCATCTGGCATCACAAGAGACACAGTTGAGGCACAGATAATGAGGAAGACAGGCTGACAGACAGACAGACAGACAGACAGACAGACAGACAGGCAGAGCCCCGATCACAGCAGGGCTCCAAAGGCCATCTGGCACCACAAGAGACACAGTTGAGGCACAGATAGTGAGGAAGACAGACAGGCTGACAGACAGACAGACAGACAGTCAGACCCCCGATCATAGCAGGGCTCCAAAGGCCATCTGGCATCACAAGAGACACAGTTGAGGCACAGATAGTGAGGAAGACAGACAGGCTGACAGACAGACAGACAGACAGACACCCAGCTGAGCACAGATAGTGAGGAAGACAGGCTTTAATCTTTTTATTAACGGAACGAAAGTTGAGCGAGTG
>CM065702.1:7955180-7989064 GCA_017654935.2 Phymorhynchus buccinoides
AGTTCAGTTTAACGTCGCGTATCGGCTTTCGCCATGTACGACGGGCTGAACAAACCAACCATGGTATAAACAAAAATTTATGTTCCAGAATCACTGTCTTAGCCAAAAGGCCGAGAAGCGATTAGGATCCTTCACGATTGTAACAGTCACTCTCTTCTATAGTCTGTCTGGTAAATCCTTGAGTGAGTTGTGGACTGTTGTTTTCAGTAGAGCAAAGTCTTAAAAACAATTTACCAGTGTACATATGCGTGATACATTTAATGTTTCAATGCCTTTCCCTGAGCATAAGTGTACAACATCATATGCAAAAAATATCGAATTGAAAGAGATTCTCTCAGCTTGTGATTAACGTTCACCTTGGCAGACATTTTCCTTTGCCCAACGGTTGGTGAAAATTAAAGAAACATTTGCAACATATGTATCATGACAATGGTCAATCTTGTGACATCCTTTGCATTTCTGTGATATCAACAGAATCTTGACGTCCAGAAACTTATCGAGAACCTCTCGTATTTGTATGATTTTTTTCCTTTTCAGAGCCTTGTTATTTTGGGCAAGCGTGTGAAAATATTAAAATATTTCCTTTTCATTAATAGGACAGTTAGGGTGTAAATGTTTCAGAAAAGTTACTTCCTTTTTAAAATTTTATAGAATAGCATTATAGCACAATTTAAAAAGTGAAATAATCTGAACAATTTAAATTTAAATTTATTTATCTTGATCAAAACTGTTTTGTTCTTTTCTTGAAGTTTTGGGGCATTTATAAAAAGGCGCATCAAGAAAAGTGAAACATGCAAATCGCTGTTAATAGATTTGTATGTATGTATTTATTTATTTAGCACATGTATACTACATAGTCATGAGACAGGACATAATATTAAGAAATCTCAAAATAAACCAATAACTCAGCAACTGAACACAGTTCATAATTTATCCCAACTGCTTATAGATCTGTCAACTCATTAACCACCTCCCCAAGACTACCGCACTAGAAGAACTTGTCCCTAATGGCGTAATGCCATGAGGACGTAAGACCTCCACTCAACAACAACCACCTCCCCAAGACTACCGCACAGAAGAACTTGTCCCTAAGGGCGTAATGCCATGAGGATGTAAGACCTCCACTCAACAACAACCACCTCCCCAAGACTACCGCACAGAAGAACTTGTCCCTAAGGGCGTAATGCCATGAGGACGTAACATCTTCTTTCTATGCTAACCACCTCCACATTTCCCAAGTGTAAGGGTAACTGACTACACTTGGAGTTCTGCTGAGTGGCAGGCAGCAGAAAGGGCGACACATTGATCATCCCTCACCATGGGAGTTGATGGACTTGCATGCGGGCGAGACGACGTGCGGCGGCTTGGATCATCTCTACAGTGTTGGCCTCTGAGTCAACAAGACCGCCGGTGCCCAGTACATGTGGTTGGTTTGGGGCAGCTGCAACTGCTGGGAAGGATACACCCGCCTGCATTGATGTTTTGACCTGACTGTACGTCTTCTGCCCGTGTACGACGACATCAACACCACGGTATGAAGCAGGTCGCCCGGTGGTCCTGAAGACAGCCATTGTGAGAGGGGTTAGCAGCCAGCAGCCTTGGACAAGAAATGCGGGAGTTGAGATCGACAACCTACGGGTGATCTCACAATGCATTAACATCTCTGCCCCGAGACGACGATGCTGATTCCACCCTAAGCATCAAGGAGAAGGAATCCCAAACTTGGACGCCCGTCTTGTAATGCACCGCATTGCATTGAATAACAATATCTATTATTGCACCACATCGCATTGCATTGCATCAAATAGCATTGTCTTGTAATTAAATCACTTCGTATTATAGTGTGTCGTATTCCATCGTACTGAGCCACTTGCCATCCTAAGGCATCCATTCACACTGCACTTACCGTCAGTACCAAGAATCACGCTAGCGTTATACCGCAAATAACTGTCATCGTTCACCACCATATGGCATCGGAATTCCCTCTCCAAGTCCTGCTCCCTGAGACGAAATTTCTTCACCTCACTGACGGTGCAGCCGCAGTACATTTCCGAATTATCGTCAAAGAAGGGAACGGTCGCATGATAAGTAAGGTTCACGGTAGACGAGCTAACAGGACACCAAGCGTCAGTGCCAGGGTCTCTGAATTCCCAGACGAAGTCGATCTGTTGTTGCACAGAAAAGAAAAACACAACGTTCAGTTCTAAATGAACTCTTAACAAAGAGTTCGTTTCTGTTGGCCAACGTTTTATCTAGCTGGAGAAATGTGTTATAATAAACAACCTAAATACTGCTCATTTTAACGAACGGTGTTGCTGGTTGTTGTTCCTTCCAGTCTCACATCATAACAAAGAGTTCTGATTAACATTGCTGCGATGGTCACATAATTGTTTTTAGTGTGGTGTTGTTCATTCCTTTTTTCTCTTTCTCATGTTCCGAGCAATCCAGTGATGTTGCTCATGTGCCGCTTATTCTGACCTCCCAGTTCACACAGCCACACTCTGCTTTGTTGGTTCACAGACCCTGAAAACCGGCAGTCCACAGGAAGGCCACCACCCGAGGAGACACTGCAATGCTCCTGAGAGAGAGACAGAGAGAGAGAGAGAGAGAGAGAGAGAGAGAGAGAGAGAGAGAGAGAGAGAGAGAGAGAGAGAGAGATAGAGAGAGAGAGAGAGAGAGATGAGACAATGTTCGAGAGAGAGAGAGAGAGAGAGAGCGTGCGTCTATGTGCATGTACCAGCCGACCATGACCTCCAAATAGCATAAGAGGTAACTGGTGGGATTAACTTTGTTCAGTGTGGAAATGCAAGGAGCATCCCCAGTCTTTGGGCCATTAATAGTTTAGGACTGCTGACCTTAAATGCGTCCACAGTGTAAATGCCGTGCCCAAGGAACATCCCCAGTCTTTGGGCCATTAACAGTTTAGGACTGCTGACCTTAAATGCGTCCACAATGGAAATGCCTTGCCCAAGGAACATCCCCAGTCTTTGGGCCATTAACAGTTTAGGACTGCTGACCTTAAATGCGTCCACAATGGAAATGCCTTGCCCAAGGAACATCCCCAGTCTTTGGGCCAATAACAGTTTAGGACTGCTGACCTTAAATGCGTCCACAATGGAAATGCCTTGCCCAAGGAACATCCCCGGTCTTTGGGCCATTAATACTTTAGGACTGCTGACCTTAACCTTGTCCACAGTGGAAACGCCTTGAACAGGGATCATCCCATTTTCTCAACCATTGGGGCTTTAGAACAGTTGGCGTCGTGAAAGACTTCCAATGGCGAACATTGTAGTCACCAAGTTTGCAGACTAAAAGCCAGCGGAACATTCTCCTAGCTTAAAGGCATAGCAGCCGAGCCAAATAATCGGGTCTCGCTAGTCTGACACAACAGGGAAAAGGGCAGGGATAAAGAGTAGCATAGCGAACGCTAGCAGGAAGGCAAAATGAGGCAACGCGGAAAGAAAAGATGTGATTTACGTCCTCTCGGTCTGGAACAGACACATATTGGGACATTGTAGATACAAAATTATGGTGGGAACAATACTGGAGGCAATGAGCGGATGCAGTGTACAATTTTGCCAGTAAAGTCCGTTTTTTGAATCGTGCCTCTTTAACAATACAATAAAATGTGTCATGGTGAAACCGGTCGCTTTCCATTATATATCATAACTGTAGTTAAATGTGTGAAATACTGGCTCAGGCTGCTACGGTTACCAATTACAAGAGTGAATAAACAAGCGTATTGTATGGCACTAAATCAGTCAAATCGTGGTCGTCAAAATTGGGCATTCGACTAAAAAAGTTCTCTCTGTAAATGGCTTTGGCATTGTGTGGATGACACAAAATGTTGGGGTTGAGTCTTCTTTTCTAGCAGAATTTAAAAATAGACTGATTGCATCCCACATGCAGAATTGGCACAGTAATTTAGAAGAGAGTAATAAATATGATTTCTACCACTCTTTTAAAGATCTTTTTTCAAGCTGAGCACTATCTTAAAATAATAACATGTAAGCGGCATAGAGATTTATTTGCTCGATTTCGAACTAGAAGCATGGGCCTCAATGCCAATAAAAGATGGTTTCTAAACTCTGAAGTCGACTTGATTTGCCCAATGTGTTCCAAAGAAACTGAATATGAACATCATTTTATATTTCGATGTCAAGAGTATAGTAAATTTAGAAATGATTGTGTTGTTTTCAATTCTCACTTTGGTCAAACCTATAATCTTACTGCTATTTTGTCGTGTGAGAGAGAAGATATTCTGACCTCATTTGCTAAATATGTGGCGGATGCATTTCATTGTAGAGAGAAAAAACTTGAAACATTAACTTAAAATGTTTATCGTGAAAATTATGTTTGATAAGAAAAGTATTCATTTAATTGCAGTTGTTGGATGGATGGTCGCATTTCTTATACGTTTTCTCTATATTAATTGTTTTGTTACCTTATTATTTACAATGTATTTAGTTTTTTTGTGTGTTAACTCTATTATATTGTGCTTCTTATCTACATTTATCTACATAATTGCGCATGTACCCCCTTGGCATAAGGGTAAAAAAAAAAAGTCATTGTCAGAGAGAGACTGAGAGAGAGAGAGAGAGAGTGGAGAGAGAGAGAGAGAGAGAGAGAGAGAGAGAGAGAGTGAGAGGAGAGAGAGGAGAGAGAGGGGGAGAATGAAGAGGGTGAGAGTGAGAGAGAGAGAGAGATGGAGAGAGAGAGAGAGAGTGAGAGATAGAGTGGAGAGTTAGTACAGTCACTGTCATGGTCTTCAGTTATGTCATAGTTGTTGTTCATGTTGATTTGGGAAAATAAAACATTTAAACCAGAGTCAGAGCGTGAGTGAGAGAGAGAGTGAGAGATAGTGCGTGCGTGTATGTGCTTGTACCAGCCGACCATGACCTCCAAATAGCATAAGAGGTAACTGGTGGGATTAACTTTGTTTAGAGTAAAAAATACCTTGCCCAAGGAACATCCCCAGTCTTTGGGCCATTAATAGATTATGACTGCTGACCTTAAATGCGTCCACGGTGTAAATGCCGTGCCCAAGGAACATCCCCAGTCTTTGGGCCATTAATAGATTGGGACTGCTGACCTTAAATGTGTCCACAGTGGAAATGCCGTGCCCAAGGAACATCCCCAGTCTTTGGGCCATTAATAGATTGGGACTGCTGACCATAAATGTGTCCACAGTGGAAATGCCTTGCCCAAGGAACATCCCCACTCTTTGGGCCGGCCATTAATAGATTGGGACTGCTGACCTTAAATGTGTCCACAGTGGAAATGCCTTGCCCAAGGAACATCCCCAGTCTTTGGGCCATTAATAGATTGGGACAACTTTGTCCACAGTGGAAACGCCTTGAACAGGGATCATCCCATTTTCTCAACCATTGACAGGGCTTTAGAACAGTTGGCGTCGTGAAAGACTTCCAATGGCGAACAGAGTAGTCACCAAGTTTGCAGACTAAAAGCCAGCGGAACACTCGTCCTCGGTCTTAAACTGTTACAATGGGACAGCGGCCGATCCAAAAAATCGGGTCTCGCTAGTCTAACTCGGAACAGGGAAAAGGGTAGGGATAAAGAGTAACAATAGCGAACGCTAGCAGGAAGGCAAAATGAGGCCACGCAATTAGTACGAGTCCCTCCTTATATACTCCGGCTGTGCCTTTAAGAGTCGCAGTAATAAAGGTCTCAGCACACGTGGAAAGTTGTCACTCTTTCCCCATTGCAACCCAGTGATATGCAAGTCACAATATTATGATTGGCCTATCACTGTGTTGCCATGGGGAAAGAGTTAAAACATGTTCACGTGTACAGAGTCCTTCAGCTGCAACCTGATTTTTCCATTACTTGACTGACAAAGCCCGTGACCCCCCCCCCCCCCCCCCCCCCCCCCCCCCCCCCCCCCCCCCCCCCACCCCCGGACTCTCTCTCTCTCTCTCTCTGTCTCTCAACGACCCAATCTTGAGCCCAATCTCAACAACTATCGATAAAAAGAAAAATATATAATTTTTTGTAAATCGACACGAACCTTCCAGTTCTTTGGTATGTGTTCTGTTCTTGGGAGCAGGGCCGGTACAGTTGAGGGTGACCTCGTCGTCCACTTTCCAACTGGACCTGCCCTCAGGAGACACTGCCATGGTCACTGGACCTGAAGTCAATGGACAGAGTGGGGTTAGTACAGTCACTGTCATGGTCAGTGGAGTCAATGGACAGAGTGGGGTTAGTACAGTCACTGTCATGGTCAGTGGAGTCAATGGACAGAGTGGGGTTAGTACAGTCACTGTCATGGTCAGTGGAGTCAATGGACAGAGTGGGGTTAGTACAGTCACTGTCATGGTCAGTGGAGTCAATGGACAGAGTGGGGTTAGTACAGTCACTGTCATGGTCAGTGGAGTCAATGGACAGAGTGGGGTTAGTACAGTCACTGTCATGGTCAGTGGAGTCAATGGACAGAGTGGGGTTAGTACAGTCACTGTCATGGTCAGTGGAGTCAATGGACAGAGTGGGGTTAGTACAGTCACTGTCATGGTCAGTGGAGTCAATGGACAGAGTGGGGTTAGTACAGTCACTGTCATGGTCAGTGGAGTCAATGGACAGAGTGGGGTTAGTACAGTCACTGTCATGGTCAGTGGAGTCAATGGACAGAGTGGGGTTAGTACAGTCACTGTCATGGTCAGTGGAGTCAATGGACAGAGTGGGGTTAGTACAGTCACTGTCATGGTCACTGGAGTCAACGGACAGAGTGGGGTTAGTACAGTCACTGTCATGGTCAGTGGAGTCAATGGACAGAGTGGGGTTAGTACAGTCACTGTCATGGTCACTGGAGTCAATGGACAGAGTGGGGTTAGTACAGTCACTGTCATGGTCAGTGGAGTCAATGGACAGAGTGGGGTTAGTACAGTCACTGTCATGGTCAGTGGAGTCAATGGACAGAGTGGGGTTAGTACAGTCACTGTCATGGTCAGTGGAGTCAATGGACAGAGTGGGGTTAGTACAGTCACTGTCATGGTCAGTGGAGTCAATGGACAGAGTGGGGTTAGTACAGTCACTGTCATGGTCAGTGGAGTCAATGGACAGAGTGGGGTTAGTACAGTCACTGTCATGGTCAGTGGAGTCAATGGACAGAGTGGGGTTAGTACAGTCACTGTCATGGTCAGTGGAGTCAATGGACAGAGTGGGGTTAGTACAGTCACTGTCATGGTCACTGGAGTCAATGGACAGAGTGGGGTTAGTACAGTCACTGTCATGGTCAGTGGAGTCAATGGACAGAGTGGGGTTAGTACAGTCACTGTCATGGTCAGTGGAGTCAATGGACAGAGTGGGGTTAGTACAGTCACTGTCATGGTCAGTGGAGTCAATGGACAGAGTGGGGTTAGTACAGTCACTGTCATGGTCAGTGGAGTCAATGGACAGAGTGGGGTTAGTACAGTCACTGTCATGGTCAGTGGAGTCAATGGACAGAGTGGGGTTAGTACAGTCACTGTCATGGTCAGTGGAGTCAATGGACAGAGTGGGGTTAGTACAGTCACTGTCATGGTCAGTGGAGTCAATGGACAGAGTGGGGTTAGTACAGTCACTGTCATGGTCACTGGAGTCAATGGACAGAGTGGGGTTAGTACAGTCACTGTCATGGTCAGTGGAGTCAATGGACAGAGTGGGGTTAGTACAGTCACTGTCATGGTCAGTGGAGTCAATGGACAGAGTGGGGTTAGTACAGTCACTGTCATGGTCAGTGGAGTCAATGGACAGAGTGGGGTTAGTACAGTCATGTGTCATGGTCAGTGGTACAGTCCTGTCATGGTCAGTTCAATGGACAGAGTGGGGTTAGTACAGTCACTGTCATGGTCACTGGAGTCAATGGACAGAGTGGGGTTAGTACAGTCACTGTCATGGTCAGTGGAGTCAATGGACAGAGTGGGGTTAGTACAGTCACTGTCATGGTCACTGGAGTCAATGGACAGAGTGGGGTTAGTACAGTCACTGTCATGGTCAGTGGAGTCAATGGACAGAGTGGGGTTAGTACAGTCACTGTCATGTCATGGTCAGTGTTAGACTGTCAAGTGGAGACAGAGTGGGGTTAGTACAGTCACTGTCATGGTCAGTGGAGTCAATGGACAGAGTGGGGTTAGTACAGTCACTGTCATGGTCAGTGGAGTCAATGGACAGAGTGGGGTTAGTACAGTCACTGTCATGGTCAGTGGAGTCAATGGACAGAGTGGGGTTAGTACAGTCACTGTCATGGTCAGTGGAGTCAATGGACAGAGTGGGGTTAGTACAGTCACTGTCATGGTCAGTGGAGTCAATGAACAGAGTGGGGTTAGTACAGTCACTGTCATGGTCAGTGGAGTCAATGGACAGAGTGGGGTTAGTACAGTCACTGTCATGGTCAGTGGAGTCAATGGACAGAGTGGGGTTAGTACAGTCACTGTCATGGTCAGTGGAGTCAATGAACAGAGTGGGGTTAGTACAGTCACTGTCATGGTCAGTGGAGTCAATGGACAGAGTGGGGTTAGTACAGTCACTGTCATGGTCAGTGGAGTCAATGGACAGAGTGGGGTTAGTACAGTCACTGTCATGGTCAGTGGAGTCAATGGACAGAGTGGGGTTAGTACAGTCACTGTCATGGTCAGTGGAGTCAATGGACAGAGTGGGGTTAGTACAGTCACTGTCATGGTCACTGGAGTCAATGGACAGAGTGGGGTTAGTACAGTCACTGTCATGGTCAGTGGAGTCAATGGACAGAGTGGGGTTAGTACAGTCACTGTCATGGTCAGTGGAGTCAATGGACAGAGTGGGGTTAGTACAGTCACTGTCATGGTCAGTGGAGTCAATGGACAGAGTGGGGTTAGTACAGTCACTGTCATGGTCAGTGGAGTCAATGGACAGAGTGGGGTTAGTACAGTCACTGTCATGGTCAGTGGAGTCAATGGACAGAGTGGGGTTAGTACAGTCACTGTCATGGTCAGTGGAGTCAATGGACAGAGTGGGGTTAGTACAGTCACTGTCATGGTCAGTGGAGTCAATGGACAGAGTGGGGTTAGTACAGTCACTGTCATGGTCAGTGGAGTCAATGGACAGAGTGGGGTTAGTACAGTCACTGTCATGGTCAGTGGAGTCAATGGACAGAGTGGGGTTAGTACAGTCACTGTCATGGTCAGTGGAGTCAATGGACAGAGTGGGGTTAGTACAGTCACTGTCATGGTCAGTGGAGTCAATGGACAGAGTGGGGTTAGTACAGTCACTGTCATGGTCAGTGGAGTCAATGGACAGAGTGGGGTTAGTACAGTCACTGTCATGGTCAGTGGAGTCAATGGACAGAGTGGGGTTAGTACAGTCACTGTCATGGTCAGTGGAGTCAATGGACAGAGTGGGGTTAGTACAGTCACTGTCATGGTCAGTGGAGTCAATGGACAGAGTGGGGTTAGTACAGTCACTGTCATGGTCACTGGAGTCAATGGACAGAGTGGGGTTAGTACAGTCACTGTCATGGTCAGTGGAGTCAATGGACAGAGTGGGGTTAGTACAGTCACTGTCATGGTCACTGGAGTCAATGGACAGAGTGGGGTTAGTACAGTCACTGTCATGGTCAGTGGAGTCAATGGACAGAGTGGGGTTAGTACAGTCACTGTCATGGTCACTGGAGTCAATGGACAGAGTGGGGTTAGTACAGTCACTGTCATGGTCAGTGGAGTCAATGGACAGAGTGGGGTTAGTACAGTCACTGTCATGGTCAGTGGAGTCAATGGACAGAGTGGGGTTAGTACAGTCACTGTCATGGTCAGTGGAGTCAATGGACAGAGTGGGGTTAGTACAGTCACTGTCATGGTCACTGGAGTCAATGGACAGAGTGGGGTTAGTACAGTCACTGTCATGGTCACTGGAGTCAACGGACAGAGTGGGGTTAGTACAGTCACTGTCATGGTCAGTGGAGTCAATGGACAGAGTGGGGTTAGTACAGTCACTGTCATGGTCAGTGGAGTCAATGGACAGAGTGGGGTTAGTACAGTCACTGTCATGGTCAGTGGAGTCAATGGACAGAGTGGGGTTAGTACAGTCACTGTCATGGTCAGTGGAGTCAATGGACAGAGTGGGGTTAGTACAGTCACTGTCATGGTCAGTGGAGTCAATGGACAGAGTGGGGTTAGTACAGTCACTGTCATGGTCAGTGGAGTCAATGGACAGAGTGGGGTTAGTACAGTCACTGTCATGGTCAGTGGAGTCAATGGACAGAGTGGGGTTAGTACAGTCACTGTCATGGTCAGTGGAGTCAATGGACAGAGTGGGGTTAGTACAGTCACTGTCATGGTCAGTGGAGTCAATGGACAGAGTGGGGTTAGTACAGTCACTGTCATGGTCAGTGGAGTCAATGGACAGAGTGGGGTTAGTACAGTCACTGTCATGGTCAGTGGAGTCAATGGACAGAGTGGGGTTAGTACAGTCACTGTCATGGTCAGTGGAGTCAATGGACAGAGTGGGGTTAGTACAGTCACTGTCATGGTCAGTGGAGTCAATGGACAGAGTGGGGTTAGTACAGTCACTGTCATGGTCAGTGGAGTCAATGGACAGAGTGGGGTTAGTACAGTCACTGTCATGGTCAGTGGAGTCAATGGACAGAGTGGGGTTAGTACAGTCACTGTCATGGTCACTGGAGTCAATGGACAGAGTGGGGTTAGTACAGTCACTGTCATGGTCACTGGAGTCAATGGAGAGAGTGTGGTTAGTACAGTCACTGTCATGGTCAGTGGAATCAATGGAGAGAGTGGGGTTAGTACGGTCACTGTCATGGTCAGTGGAGTCAATGGAGAGAGTGGGGTTAGTACAGCCAGTGTCATGGTCACTGGCCCACAGTAACAAAGTTAGCAAACAAACTGAAGATTAAAGAAACACATACTGTCAGACACAAAGAAAAACACTTCAACCCTCTGTACAAAACAAACACAACAAAACGAAAAAGTCGCATGGAGACATCAAGGATGTATTCAGTCTGGTATTTGAAACAAATGTAAGAAAAGACAAACCCAGTGATGTGGGACAATAATAACACAAATATAATGGCACAGGATTTGCACAATATAATGGCAGTGAACGTATACGCTACAGATCATAACAAATGAATAAATAAACAGAATAAATTGTTAATACAGTTATGGAAAGGACCCAAACCAATATTTATTTGAAAGATAGAGTCAGGGCTAAAAGAGATCTCTCTGTTCATCTTGGTTTGGAAGTGGGTTAGAAAGAGTGAGAAAGAGTGAGAATGATTCACGTGTGCAAAGACCTTTATGACTTCCTATCGCTGTGTTGCTATAAGGAAAGAGTGAACAGACGTTCACGTGCACAGAGAACTTGAAGGTGGACTCGGACGGATGTGTTTTTGCAAGAAACACGTCGAGATCACCAGAAAGACAGCCTTTTCAAGAATCGGAACACTCACTTTACTCTGGTTTCTTAGAAATTAAACCGTCAAAACGGCGATTTTTCCTTGGCGGAGATGCCGGAGAGAGTAGGCCCTAGACATTTTGGATGGAGTGGGTGGAGATCACTCATTGTGGTTGAAGCGTCTAAATACAGGCGGCCATTAGAAAAGAGACGGCAAACGCCTTCTCTTTGGGTGAAAGAATTTGACTTCCAGCACCTCCGCCAAGGAGGAATCGCCTTTTTGACGGCTTGATTTCTGGGAAACCAGAGCAAAGTGAGTGTTGCGATCTCTGTAAAGGGTGTTTTCCTGCTGGTCTGGACGTGTTTCTTGCAAAAACTCATCCGTCAGGGTGCCCCTTTAACTAGAAAACAGTTCCTGATCATAGCACATTAGTTTCCAAGATCCATTGAAACAAGAGCAAAACATGAGTTCAACAACAATACGATTTTTTAAAAATCGATCTTACCATTAACTGACAGGTAGAGTAGGGCTTCCGTGTTGACGAAATGGGTAGGATCACTAACTGACGGGTGCAATGAGAAACACGAGTACAGCGATTCATTGTCGCACGTGGGTTTCTTGAAAGAGACTGCCACATACTTGCTTTCAAAGCTACCGCTCACTTCTCTTTCTTGTCTGTCAAACAGATTCCCTTCTATGACGTCTGGCTTAGTCACTTCTACCAACACGACTGTTGTCATATTCCCATTGACCGATTTCCTAAGTTGAAAAAAAGGAGGGGTATGCGAGTCATCGATATAGGAGCAGTTCAAAGTGACGCTATGGCCGGTTTTGTGTGACGTCGGATTGACATAAATATAGGGAGGGTCCAGGGTCAATCGTTCCCATCTGGTCTCTTTTAACCGTTGGCCTGCAATACCACCTGCAAACAGTCAACACGAAAAAAGCATCAGCAGACCCCCTTTTCCCTTCACACGCACGCACGCACGCACGGACGCAGACAGACAGACAGACAGACAGACAGACAGACACACACACAGACATACACACACACACACACACACACACACACACACACACACACGCGCGCGCACACAATCTAGCATGGCAACTGGGGTCCCCTCCTACAGTTCAGTATATTGATTGTTGGCTGTGTCTGGAACTACACACACACACACACACACACACACACACACACACACACACACACACACACACACACACACACACACACACACACACACACACATCACACACACACACACACACACACACACACACACACACACACACACACACACACACACACACACTGCTGTTCTTTCATTTGCTTCTCTAAGCTACACGGTATTTTCTGCGTTGTCCTGTGACATATTAGCAGCAACTGATTGTGTTGATTTCACTGCCAGTACTGTTATTTCAACTTAATCTTGTCTTTACCTGCCTATATAAAGGCCTGCATTATAAGTTTGCGTTCTAGAAATTTCTATAATTTTGTTCTTCTTCTTCCAGGTGGCAATCACCATCATCCTATTGATCATCTTTATTTTGATGCTGATGAAGTACGTCGGCAGGACGTGAACACTAATGTGGGGAAAACTGGAGAGAGCAGATTTCCCTTGATAGAAAATAAAAACACAAAAACGGGGCGAGGGGTGGGGTGGGGGGTGGCGGCAGGCTACAACAGTTCGCTTTTCATCCTGCTGACGAATCAGCTGAACTTGCCGACCTCCAGCCCAATCTAGCATGGCAACTGGGGCCCCCTCCTACAGTTCAGTATGTTGATTGTTGGCTGTGCCCTGAACCAGACACAGCTGTCCTGAACTGGCTGGCCGACGACAGGGTGACAATATTCGTCGGGCAGGCTGTTCCACTCAGGTGTTGTCCGTGGAAAGAATGAATTCTTGAAGGTGGTGGTGTTTGATCTTTCAACCACGAACTGAAGCATTTGCTGTTGTTCCTGACAATGTTGCACACCACATTTGATGTTAAGTGGTCCTTCAAGTCAAGAACACTTTATTATCTCTCTTGTCTTGACGGGGCACGATAGGTCGATGTTTCTACACAGAAACAAAAAAACTTAAAAATGAGATTTTAACAGGCTACACGATTTGCTTTTTATCCAGCTGACAAACAGCTGGACTAGCCGACCCCCAGCACCATCTAGTATGGTAACTGGGGCCCCCACCTTGTGTTCAGTGTATTGGTTGATTGCTGTGCCTATATGATAATGAATATTGTTATTTTCTGTTTCCTATGTTTTAGACCGTGGTCATTGTTTGACTGAATAAATTATCAGTTACCACAAAGAGACCGAGTTCTTATTTAGTGTCTGCGATCAGACACAGCCCTCCTGAACTGGCTGGCCGACGACATGGTGACTATATTGCCTGTGGTGACTATTTTGTCTGACAAGCTGTTCCACTCGGTTGTTGTCCGTGGAAAGAAGGAATTTCTGAAGATATTAGTATTTGATCTCTCGACCACAAAGCACTGGCTGTAGGGATGTGCATAAAAAAATATTTAAGCGATTCCCATTGTGATGCTGACACAATTGGTGAAAACTAGTTAACTTGGAGTCTGTCAATAATTAGCAAAAGGAGGCGCGATATTTGGAAGTATTATTCTATTTTTTCATTCATGACTCATAGACAAGTTTGTGACACTGCTTTCTTCCAAGAATCAAGGCGATTGAAAGTTCAACAGAACTCAATTGATTTACAAAAAGTGAGCATTCACAGATAGAGTGCAGGTTGTGGAAATTATGTGTAACAGATTTGAGAAAAAATAAAAAAAATAAAAATTGGTTTCTGCATTAAAAATGATCTATGAATCGAGCAAAAAATCTATTTCCACTTTAGGAATGGCTTCTTTGACGTCACATCACGTCGCGAACGAGAGAATGAGATGGCCCTGTGCAGACGATCATTTTTTCAAACGGACTAAAATAAAGTTTCAAAAACACACGATCGGATTACATTACAAAAAGGATTGAACTATATCAACCCCTTCAGTTAAACGCTGAAGGCTTAAATTCAGAGCCGACAACTTTCAATGTGAATACTCAGCTTACCGGTGAGTTACCTCTCTTGAATTACCGTAGATTAGAACGACCGGTGTGGCGGTGTATTTTTACCTCTATGAGATAAGTAGTCCTAGCCGGAAGTAGTCCTAGCGTAGCCAATCAGAATCGTTTGTTTATCCGCCATTGTGAATTTTACGAAACTAAGTGCATGGCTTTGTACATCGATTTCTCGGCAAATATGTAGATTTACACCCTCCTGCTCTATTTCTTGGTTCTTTCCGTGGTTAGGGATAGGGTTAGGGTTAGGGATAGGGTTAGGGTTAGATGGGTACAGTTCGCATGCGAGAGGTAGATATTTAATGACAGGTACTTATTTATCATAACACCCTTCTGCCCAGCTATTAGCTGAGCTAACAATCAAAACGATTCCTTCACACAATCGATGAGTAGATCTACTTAGTAATTTCATTTTCTTTGCACAAGCAGAAAGAAATCGTAGTGACCGCCGTGGGAACACGGACATTTTGATTTTTGAGGTGTGGAAATAATTAATAATTCATTACGTAACATTCAATGGAGATAATAAATCACACTGGCTGTTGTATCTACTGGCTGTTGTTTCTGCCAATTTCTGGCCATGCCAGACACCACGTTTAAAGACGTTGTTATGTGGTCCTTCTCTAGGCGGGGCACTATTCTTCTTTCTGTCTGGGCCACATATGATAATTATCATCTACCACAAAAAGTAGTCGAAAGCATTATTATAGTATACTTACTCCTCCACAGCCAAACTGTTGACGCAGCTACTACAAGGAAAACATGAATGATTGCTGCCATCCCGAAAAACTGCCCAAGGTTTTCTTCTTTTTTTAAAAATGGTACGTAAACGTCACAAACTACGTCAGTGTGTTTTATGAGGTAATGGAGAGATCAAGAATGGGTTGAGGGTAACTTCGATCCAGTTTAGATTTGTTTGTGTGCATTAGGTATTAGAAAGAAAGAAAGAAACGGGGAAAAGACGAGAGAGAGAGAGAGAGAGAGAGAGAGAGAGAGAGAGAGAGAGAGAGAGAGAGAGAGAGAGAGAGAGAGAGAGAGAGAGAGAGAGACAGAGAGAGAGAGATAGAGTTTGTCATTAAAATGTTCTTATGACATGTAGTCCATCAGGTAGACCCCCAAATAGGGGTTTTCATTACCATCCTGGGGGGCAATTGCTATCATTTATTTTGTTACATCAATTTTGTAGGGTCCCCCCTTTCAAAAAATGTATATGATAGCAATCTGAAAGTGGTAGCTTTCTGTCCGTTATAACTTGATTTATTACTGTACCCCTCGTTATGAAGAATGTCACAAATGTCTATTAAAAAAAACTAACCTGAAAAGGGAAATGATGTACTTTTCAATTTCCGCCTAACCACATCAAATAATTCCTGAAATCTGTTTATTAGATTCAGTTCTTGAACATTATGTTGTAAATAATACAGTCTATGTTTGCATGCGCCCAAGCGCACTGTTCGCATATTAAGTTGTTACATTTATTATTATTATTATTTATTATTATTATTATTATTATTATTATTATTATGTAATTTTAATTCAAAAGAACATTTATTAAGTTTTCAAAAACGATGGTCTGAATTAGTATTCACCCAAGCTGGCAATGATAGTATGAGTTTTAGCCTCTGGTGTCAAAAGCAATATAAAGATATAGCCAAATAAAGATAGGGACCATTTGTGGATCATAATTATGTCCGTCATGCATAGTTTAAATGAGCTAGCAAACTATTGATAAAAATACTGGCAACTGGGACACTCACATTTTATATTAAAGATTTTCTGCAATGTAATGGGAGACTTAGTGGGATTTTTTTTCACGCCAGAGGGCAGTCAATGCACTAGGGGCTTATCACGCGATTTTCTTAGTTGGGCGTAGTGAGAGAGAGAGAGAGAGAGAGAGAGAGAGAGAGAGAGAGAGAGAGAGAGAGAGAGAGAGAGAGAGAGAGAGAGAGAGAGAGAGAGAGAGAGAGAGAGAGAGAGAGAGAGAGAGAGAGAGAGAGATGGTGGGACACCTCCCTCTCTCTCTCTCTTTCTTTATCCCCAACTAAGAAGATAGAGAGGATTAGCCCCACACGAGCGTCATGCCCTCTGGCGTGAAAAAATCCCACTAAGTCTCTCATTACATATAGAGAGCATGACTTAAGCATATTGGAACAAAACCAAATGAGAATAGTTTGTCCCATTTAAGAATTATGCATGAATAATAGCATAGGGTACATAATATAGCAAGGGGTATAATTTTTTTATAAAGTTATTTAAATGTATCATAGGGATAGCCAAGAAAACAAATTATGTTTTATTTCAAGCCAAATATAGACAGGCACTGTATGGTGATAATTTGTGATTTATGTTTGGTGTCAATGGGCTGAGAAATTGTTCACAAAGGTATTGACAGCTATGGATCACACATTTTATAAAAGAGATTTTCAAGATTTTCTGCATTTTAATTACACATAATGAGCATGAACAAACCACATGAGAGCAAAACTAAATGAGAATATTTTGTTCCATTTAAGAATTATGCCTAATAACAATATGGTAACAACTGCAAGGGTACATGGAACAACTGATACGAAATTAGATTGTTTATAAGTTATCTAAATGTATTAGAGAGATAGCCAAGAATATAATATTTTCATCTTGTTTGAAGTCTGAAGAAACAAGAACCACTGGATACCGGAAATATTCCACAAACACTATTTTTGTTTGTTTTTGGACTGCTTCTATTTTCAGCAAATCAGATATCAGTAGACGATTCACAAAGTTGTCAAATTATCTCCCTGAAGGAGCAAGATGTCCTGAACGTCATACATAAAGACATGAGCGCACACACACGCTCACACACAAGCACACACACACGCACGCACGCACGCACATACGCGCGCGCACGCACGCACACGCACGCACGCACACGCACACACGCACGCACACGCACACGCACACGCACGCACGCACACGCACACACACATACACACACACACACACACACACACACACACACACACACACACACACACACACACATTAGCCTATAAACACACCTGGAACAATTGATCAAAGTGTACATGCGTTAAGTCATGTTTAATATTTAATATTTCGGTGCTTGTACTTTTCTCTTGAATAACGCCCAGAACGTTTCTCTGTACCGAGTACCCATAGTAAAGTAAACGAAGAAATTCAACGAAGAATTGAAAAGGCTTGCGGTTTGTAAAACCCACAAGGCACAGAGATAGAAATTATGATATCTCCCCCCAGCACTGATCTCAGGCAAGAACAGATAAGTAAAACGAAAAACACAGAGAGGAGAAAGGCAGATGATGAAAAGCACAGAAGTACCAATCAACATTTTGGTCAGTGACACTTCCCGTGCAGAGAGTGAAGACGATGTTTCAGTACGCCATGTCACAATCTGACGAAGTTTCACAGTAGTGAATATCGTAGCTGTTATCACCATGACCATCGATGATCCAGGTAAGGCAGCTCCAAATATGACACCGTCCAAAATGTTTATCAGTTCTTTGTTATTTAGGTAGAATCCACCACCAGCGATCACCATCATCTCTTTATTAGACACTGGATCGTACACACATTGAATCCAATATCGGTAAGATACTATGAAAAACAAAGTCAACACACTAACATATATTGATAAGATGATGATGGCCATGGTTCTTGTTCTCATCAGAGTCTGATATTTCAGTGGTCTGAGGACACAGTAACATCTCTCACAGGCAATAATTGCGGACAGGATGTAGGAAAGAATTGACGAGCCCACAAGAAAAACCAGATTGTTGTTGGCCATGAATTTATTCATTGGTGTTTTTATAGCTTGATTACTCAAATGGAGGTATATGTTTTCAAAGAGTAGAAACAAAGAAGCCGTTAAAAATAATTCGTCAGATACAGCCAACATGAAGAGACAGAGGTTGACACGATCCCGTAGACCCTGTTTGTAGAACACAACCATGTTGATGACATTAGCCGGCCCACCAATTATATACAAGAATGCTAATATAAGATCTCTGGTTTTGCTCACAAGTGCCTCCACCTCCTGGCTGACAATGTTGTGTGGGTTGTCCCAGGGTAAATGCTGTGACTCATTGAACCTGAGTGGAATGCATCCTTTGTTCAATGACAAGTTCTGCACAACGTCCTGTGTGGACATCCTGTCCTCATCTGGTGGAAATGAGGCGGGTGTCATTTTGCTCAAGTCTGTCCACAGCTACTGTATTTCTTTGTTCAACTATTGAATTTCTGGTAAACTTTCAAGAACCCCAGGATATCATGCAAACCACAGCAATGTGTATGTTAGGCTGTAAGAAAAAAAAGACAACTTAGTCACCAAAAAAGAAGAAAATATGTGTGGAAGATGGGTGTGACAAAGCAACGATTTTACTCTGGTGTAACGTTAAATGTTTATTTTATGAAAATAATATAATTGCTGCGTGTTATCCCACTTTGTGCATCTATTAAACATGGGTGTGGTTAATGCTATGTCTTTGTATTGTTTACTTGATATACGCTGGAAAGCATTTGCAGTGCAGACCTCTGCCAAGAGGGACATGCACGCACACACACGCATACAGAGAGAGACACACACATACACACAGGTTCAGACACATAGGCAGAGACACAGAGAGAGAGAGAGAGAGAGAGAGAGAGAGAGAGAGAGAGAGAGAGAGAGAGAGAGAGAGAGAGAGAGAGAGAGAGAGAGAGAGAGAGAGAGAGAGAGAGAGAGAGAGAGAGAGAGAGAGAGAGAGAGAGAGAGAGAGAGAGAGAAAGAGATTCAGACAGACAGATATTCAGGCAGACAGACAGACAGGGAGGGATAGATAGGCCTTCATTCAAATTAGTAATGTATTCCGGATCTTGAAGAACTGAGCATTACCTGCAAAACAAAGATAAGGTGCAATGTGTCATATCAATGCAATATTAATCAGAATTATTAGCAACGATAGATTTGACAAACAGTTCTTAATTAATGTGTTTTTGTGTGGATGGCATCAGCTTTTGTCAGTAGTTTACTAAATCATCTGTATCCTTCCCCTTTCAACGCCAGTCATGTTTCAGCTAAACCTTTCCATTAAACTTACCTTGGTAGAAAAAAAGATTATGTTTGCAATACTGGAGATTCCTTTGTGTCATGCATAAAATAGGGCCTGTCCTTACCTCCCAAAATTAAGAACATAAAGTTAATGGATACTAGACCCTCATTTCATGCCTTTCATCCATGTAGGTGTTAAATCATTGTGGTGCCAAGAGGCGACAGTGGCGATGAAAGGGTCTAAGATGACGCATGGAGGGTGCTGTGAAGGAGAGCAACTTGGAATTTGTTTCAATAAAAAACTGTCACAAAAGTGCCTTTTATATTTTGTTGATCAGTATAGATGTAGCCAAACTTTTGAGCGTGTGTGCGAGTGCTTGTGGTTTGATGGAGATATTCTTGTTGTAGTTTGATTGGATGACAGCTTTTGGCGGGAGAATAGTTACTAAGTTGATGGAGACTGAAGTGTGTGTGTGAGGGATCCGGCAGTGTGCACTGGACCAGGGAAGTGAGAGGTTGTGTGTGGGGGAAGTGAGTCGCTTTTCTTTAGTTAACTTTTTATTTTATGTTTGATTATTATTTAAGTTTAGACTAATCACTTTTTTCATTTATTTTATCATATCAATTTTCTTTTAAGCGCGCGTTTGTTGATTTGTTTATATTGTAAACTTTGTTGGTTCAAAGATTATATTATCCAGTTCTTATTTTATGCTTCTGTGAGAGAACAGCTAAAGGGGGCTTCTGGCTCAGTTTCGGTTTCGGTTTCGGTTTCACTCCTCCGTTTATTAAAAAACGGCTAAAAAACACTACTTTTTCTTATGCTTTTTAACCCCCCAAAAAAGGTGTGATTTAAGCCGTTTTCTTGCGTTTTTTATCCACAAAAACAGTGTGATTCAATCGTTTTTACTCACGAAAACAGCGTGATTTAACAGCTAAAGGGGGATTCTGGCTCAAGAGGAAAATCTTCTACTTTTAGATACAAAAACGCTACTTTAAGGGGTAAAAAAAGTAAAAATTCGTCTCCCCTTTATTCTGCCAAATCAAAAAAAAAAGCCACTACTTTTAGGGCAGAATAAAAGCAAAAAATCAGACTTTTTAAAAAAAAACCCATTTTAGATACAAAAACACTACTTTTAAGGAGTAAAAAAAAAAGAAAAAAAAAAAAAAAAAAAAAAGAAGAAAATTCTTTGTTAAATATTATGATGATTTTATTCTTTCTTCACAAACACTTATTTTGTCTGTAGCCTTATTCTCAAAGGGGGTCTATTCTACTACTATGAACCGGTCTAGGCTTTCTACCGTAATTAAAGAGATCAGATAACCGTCGTCGCCTCTGACTAGACTGGAGTACTGCCAACTTGTATTTAAGCTACAGGGGATTTCCGATAACGTCAAGCATAGTGAAGAGAGGAATTCATATCATTCTCCGAATTTGAAAAAAATTCATTTCATTTTTTACATTCCTAAAAAATTCTTTCACTTTTTTTTTTTTTTTTTTTTTTTTTTTTTTTTTTAAAAAACTTTTTATAAAACTTTTTATTTTTTTTTTTTAAGAAGTTACTCAAGTTCCTTTTAAGTTCTTTTTAAGTTCTTTTATAGGTTCTTAAACAAGTTCTTGTTAAGTCAACTTCAAGTTATTAATAAGTTCTTGGTAAGTCACATCAAGTATTTATTAAGTTCTAACACAAAAACTTGACAAGATCTTATCAAGTTCTTATTTAAGTTATTGTTAAGTTCTTATCGAGTTACTTACTTAAGTTATTGGCAAGTTTTTATTAAGTTCTAAAACAAAAAAATTATTGCATTAAAAATGGATCGCTCTCAGGTTTTAAGCTATTTGGCTTTTGTTTTTCTTGTTTGTCTGCTACTTTTTCTGTTTGTATTGTTTTTACTTCTACTCGTTTTTCTAGCTTTGGTTGCATGTGTGTTTTATATAATTTATAAGACAAATAACCAACACCAGCAACCACACCAACAGTAAGCAATACAACATCGTAATTCGTACTGTTTTGTTTGTCTTCTTCTTTTTTAACTGGTATTGCGCTTATGGTTGATTCATCATTCTTCTGAGACAACAGTTTTTGTTTTGTTTGTTTATTCATTTTTTGTTGTCGATTCCACACTGATAACCTTTTACCTGCTTCAACTCGTCCTGGGTTCTTCGTTACCTTGGTTACTGTCGGACTGGGGCTTGTTTGCTGTTCTGTCTGATTCGTTTGATTCTCTGTCACGTTCATTTTTAATAGCCATAAAATCTATATGATTAAAAGTAATTAACCCCATAACAACTGGTGATAAAAGCCCGCCAAACCTATAAAAAAGATCACAACTAAGAGACTCTAATGATTTAGTTAAAACAGGATCTTGACTTAAATCGTACATTAAATCTTGGCTTGAATCGAGTGGAAAAAACTGACTAACTAACTTAGTGTACAAGCCTATTACAGTTTGACCTAAACTTTTAACCATTTTAGATCCTAATTGTGCTTCGTATCTGGTGTAGTACTTTTCAATGTCAGCAGAAGACATTTGTTGAATCTGTTCTATACTAAATTCTGTTCCTAAGTATTGTTTTGTTTTTCCACACGCAGCCAGAGAATACAACTTTTCCTTTTTATTCATAACACTTGTCGACACTTCATCAGACATTACGGCTTCCTGCGCATTTAACAACAGTTCGTCACAATTCATTTTTAGTTGATTTATTATTTTTGTTTTTAAAATAAAAAATGAGTGCTGAAAAAACTGTTGCTAACCTTGTATATCAATCTGCTCTGATTGGTGGACTTTCTGTTGCGTACACGATGGTTGGTAAGAAACTATTGAAAATGAAAGCAGCTGACCTAGGAAAACTTGACCTAGAGGACTCTGGTAAACTAATCGCTATAATCACTGCTTCAATCGCAACAAAAGACTTTCTAGTTAAGCAAGGAATAATTCCAGAAAATATATATATGTAAAAATAAAATGGCTTCACTCGCAATGATGATTGGCGGTGCTGTAGTAAACGCACTTGCTTTTTCAGGAAGTAATTACATGTTCAGTAAACTAGAAACAAACAAGGAAAGACAAAGACATAATCGAGCAATGGAGCAATTAGCAGCAGCACAAGACGCCTATGAAAAACAAAGACTCGCTCAGTTAGATTTTATTAACAACAAATTAAAACTACAAAACCATGCAGCATACACTTTTAAGAATGTTGACGACGCCATTAAAGAGTATTATTTAGTGACAGGAGAAGACCTCCAACAGCTCCCACCACCAAAACTAAGTGACTTCTACCAACCATCCGAAAAACAAAAACTCCAGGAAATAGCTTTTATTGTAGTTGGTATGACTGCTGTTTATTTCATAGCAAAAAACGTGTAGTATTAAAATGAATGATAAACTATCTAAAATTTATTATTCACCAAAAGGTTATTGGAAAGGTTTAACTGCTATTCAAAAATTAAATCAAGCTGCTGGAGTCACTGAACAAACAGCAAAAGAATGGTTATCTAAACAAGCTATATGGCAAATTTATCTACCAGCACCTAAACGAATTAAAAGACCACACTTCGTTAACTCAACACCAAATGACACGCATCAAATGGATCTTCTATACTTACCCCATGATTTAATCAGAAGAAAAAGATTTAAATACGCGTTGACAGTTGTTGATTTAGCTTCAAGATATAAAGATGCTGAACCATTGACTGATAAAAGTGCTACTTCAGTCTCTGTTGCTTTACAAGAAATCTATAGACGCGGTCCATTAACCTATCCTCGTTTAATTCAAGTTGATGAAGGAAAAGAATTTAAAGGACAATTCAACCAGCTAATGTTAAAACACAAAGTATCTATTAAACGCGGTATTCCTGGAAATCATAGATCACAAGCCTTAGTCGAAAACTTTAACAAACAATTAGCTGAACGACTTTTCTCTTACCAATATCACAGAGAACTCCTTGATTCAACTAGAAACACTGAATGGGTTAGAAGATTAAGTAGTGTTCTGAGAGTCATGAATAACGAAGAATCTAAAGTAACAGGATTTAAACCAGTAAAAGCAATACAGAAGAAAACGATTGACACTTCGTTAGACACACCTCATGAACATTTAATTTCAAAACAGCTGATACCGTTTGGAATCAAAGTTAGGTTTCTTTATGCACCAGGAGAAGCGGAAGGAGACACACGTGTAAGAGCGACTGATCCAATTTGGAGTATTGAACCGTACGAA
Source organism: Phymorhynchus buccinoides (assembly GCA_017654935.2). NCBI lineage: Eukaryota > Metazoa > Mollusca > Gastropoda > Neogastropoda > Raphitomidae > Phymorhynchus > Phymorhynchus buccinoides. The sequence goes on from CM065702.1 coordinate 7,978,909, forward strand.
ATAAAAAGTGTAATAGAAATGAATCCACCGGTGTATTATTTAAGAGAAACTGATACAACAACACGACCCGTTCCAAAAAGAGCCTTTGTTAAAGAAGAATTACAGATAATTCCGCCAGACACAGTTCCGATTTGATTAGACAAAAAAAAAAAAAAAAAAAAAAAAAAAAAAATGAGTCTTTAAATGGAGACTCAGAATAAAGAGATACTCGAGACAAAGAATTACGACATTTTATTGAAAAGATTAAGGAATGCGCAGAAAGAAATTGTTCTATTTCAGCTATTAATGGAAGACGATAAAATAGTCAGTAAATACTTGTTTGAAATTGAAAGCAAAATAATGGATACTTTATCAGAAATTTACAACAAGTTTAACCTTGAATTTGACCCAGTAAAAAAAAAAGAAACCAAAAAAAAATTGACTTTTTTTTTTTTTTTTTTTTTTTTTTTTTTTTTTTTTTTTTTTTGCCTTCACAAACATTTGTACTGACTAGGAAAATCTGTTTTTAACACTAGCTTACAAAACTTCTCTTTCCTCAGTTTTTGTTTAATCGACTTTTTTTCTTCTTTTGATTCAATCACATCATTTTCATCTAGACATTCATCAAAACTATTTTTATCTTTAGTAAAAAACAAAACAACCGTCTTTAACTGTTCTCTAAAGTCTTTTAAAACTGAATTATACTTTTGTGTTAAAATCCATACACTAATCCCTGCATGTCTACCACTAAAAGCTAACTTAGCTAAACTATTTCTTTTTTTAACAATGTCTTTTTCAGCCGAGCAGTCATCAATAATAAACAATGTTGACGTTCCTTTAAACAGTTGATAAAAATGATCTAAACATTCACTTAACTTATTACTTGGGTCAACCAAATAGACTTTATCATCCTCCCAAATGAACTTTCTTTCTTTGTATGATTTGTTGAATTCTAAAGTAGTACAAAAAATTACTATATGTTCAAAGTGATTTCGATAAACCGTTTGTATTAAATCTAACATAAATATCGTTTTTCCACACCCAGTCATCCCGCAAAATAACCCGCAATGTGGTTCTTTTGTAAGGAAATTTAAACTGTTCAAGTCCATTGTTTTAATACACAATATCTTTTAATCTGTTATTCTCAATGTTCAGCTGAGCATCGCATAGTAAATACACATAAACATATATTTGTTTGCCCACTTCCGCTTCTTTATGAATTTGAATGTTTATTCCGCCTGACCCATCACCTACTGTTCTTCCGCTACCATGAAGTTTGTTATCATCAGTTGTTCTAAGATCTAACCACAAAGCATACTTCGAAAATAAATAATCTTCTAGTCTAACATCATGAAGATGGAGGTCTTTGCAAATTAAATCAACAGACGGATCTCTTAGTTGCCCGCCTCCACCAAACAGTTTTCTTATTTCATCAAAGTGCTGATAAGGTAAAAGACCGCTCGCAAACAATTGGTTCGGTTGCCCTTCAATCGTAGTAGTCAGCTTAGTTATTTTTGGATTATAAAACCTCTCGCTTAATCTATTAAAGGGTTTTTTGGTTTCTTCAAACAGCAGCAAAATTCCTTTCAACGACCTTGCTGATATATTCAAATCGATGTTCCAGATTGTGTCTATTGTGTTTTTAGTTAACTTACTGTGATTTAAAATTCTGTTGTAGTATATTGCAAATCTTGACTGGTATTGTTGTGAAATCAACCGAGCTAATTCTTGATGACGAACAACATCAAACTCTAATGTGATGTCTGAAATACTATATTTTGCATTTGAATCTTCTGTCGATCTGATAACACGGGCATAGTCATTAAAAGTAAATTCATACATAAGCCTATCTTGTAAAGCTCCCTGATAATATGGTGAGTGTGTGTTCAATAGTTCAAAGTCAAGAGGAATGTAGAATCGATTACCATAAACTTGAGCAACCAACGCATCTTTATTGCTATCTTTTTTATCATCAGCATCAATTCTATGTTTTATACCATTATCTCCTTGTATTCCCTGATAAACCCGATCTTTTCTTTCATTTTCTGTTAACCAGAGGTCGCAATAACTCAAAAAGACATCTGCGTTATCTAAAGACATTACCTCTCTCCCTTCAAGTTTAATAGTAATCTTACTAACGATCGCTCTACCAAGATTAGCAACTAGAGTTCTGTTTGGATCCGTCGCTGACTCCAGGTCTATTTTAAATGCAAGACGAGCAGTGCCTGGCACGATGACTTCATTACTCCCCAGACTAGGAAATCTTACTGATAATATTTGTCTTTGATCGATAGTTGAAGGATTATTACTTATCACGATACTCTGCCTGGTTCCTTTAACACCGAGTGGTTCTTTTAACCGTCTGTATGGATCAAGACTCGACCCGTATGATTGCGACATCTCTCTTTTTTTTTAGAAATAAAATAAAAACATAATTATAAATAAAAACATGGAAGGAAAAGAAGCAGTCCACGATTATGATGCCTTTGACGATGAAGCTGGAGATGACATGAGTGAAGACATTCCTTTATTGTCTCGTCGTCGTAATCTACCATCTTTAAGACAAGAACTAGATGAAGCAGAACCAAACCCGAATGTAGAAGTTAGACCAAGGGAAGATAATATAGTAGTTGGAAAATCTCAATTTGAAATGCACTATGAAATACAGAAATCGAAAGTAATGGCTTTTCGTAAATTTATAGGTCAAGATTTATCCGATTTGTATGATCCTAATGACTATGTTTTAGATGGTGAAGGTCATTTATTTTTGAATAATAATGAATCAACCCGACTTACACACAAAAATAATCCAGCAAAGTTTTATAAAATAAGTTCACTAATTTCTCATGGCACCCCCACTAATGATCTAAGACGTATTGGCGTTGACATAAAACCAAAACCAACCCTAAGCACGAAAGCTGTTTCTGCTCTTCAAAACACACTACAAGAACTGCCTACTGATTCCCAACTTCAATCGATTCCTCTTAGAGACTTAAGCGCAACTGCGGACAACATCATAGAAATGGAAACTAGTTTTATAGCTTTAGAAGATGAAGAAACCCATTTAAAAACATTACATGATTCACCATTACCTATGAGAGAACTAATGGCGCTCAATTCAACATTACAAACTACCAGAGGCGAGTTAACAAATAATCTAGCAAAGTTAAGCGAACTGGATGCTCACATTGACAGAGAAAAACAGAAATTAGTTGAAGCGGACGACAATAACCTAGGACAAGACGTAAAAGACAGAATCATGCAAAGACTAGATGATCTTCAACAAGAGAGAGCTGCAAGACTAGAAGTACTGTCAACTAACCGTGAACAATTACGAACACAAGTCAGCAGAATAAAAGAAACCATCCAAAGAATTTTACACGAAGATACAACGTTAGCAGAAAGAATAAAAACTTTATTTAGAGAGCAAGGAGTCACGATAGCGAGCGTTATGACAGCTTTAGGGTTTGCAATCTCTACTTTAGTGTTTGCTTTAACAGGAACAGGTGGTGGTGGTGGTCAATTACCTTCTCCACCTTCTCCACCTTCGCCATCAAAAGACTCTTGGATTAAAAAACAACTGGAACATTTAACGAATCTATTAAAAAAATTAGGAGAAAAAGCACTAGATGCGCTACCCGGTATATTAGGTGGAATTGTTAGTTGGCTTTTTTCTACTGCAAGCAAAGTAGTCGGTTTTATGGCTGAACACTTATGGATGCTAATAGTTTTAGTTGTAGGATTACTCTCTAGTAAAATAAAAATAAACTAGACCGGCTGCTGTTAGAAAAATAACTAGTGCTGTCTTTTCGTTTTCGTGACTGTCAGTTAAGTTCGTTAAGTTCGTTGAGTTCGTAGAGTTAGTTAAGTTCGTAGAGTTAGTTAAGTTCATAGAGTTAGTTAAGTTCGTTGAATTCGTTAAGTTAATATTCTTTTTTTGACTGACAGGGATTGGATGGTGTGTTCTTTGTATGATCGACAATGTAGAATTTATTTTTAAATTTTTACCAACTGCTTGATTATCTTTTGCTATAAGGATTTCGTTGTTATAGTTTACAATTGTTCCTATTTGAAGTCTAAGATCAGAGGGCAGCATGTATAATCCACTACCAACAGCAAAGTCTACTTTTGATCTTGCAAATCTTAAAACGTCTTGATACCTTTTAATGCTTGCTGGGAGGTCAACTGTAGAATTGATTGCATCTTCTAAATTAGCTAAATACTGTTTTTGTGCATCAAACCCAGTAGAAGGATCCATTATCTCAGATTTAACTTGCGCTTGAGATCCCAGCAAACACCACACGTAAGTACGAATAGAATCATTTACTCGTTCTATTCCCGCCTTTGTCAGTCCTTCAGAAGTATCAAGAATAAAGTAGACCAAGCGTTTTTATGTTTTTGTTGAATAGATCCCAGATGAACGGTCGTACCTGAAGAAAAAGACGTGTAAGGTGGATTCCAATCATAGTTATACTTTCTGTGCACGCCCCAATAATAAAGTGTTCCCAAACCATGATTACGATCTAACTTTTGCCTAAAGTCTGTATTCAAGTTAATGTTAAACTCATTACAAATCCGTTCAAAGGCCTTCAAGTCAATTCTGTTGTTGAACGGATTAAAAGTAGAATCATTCGGTAATGGAGCATGTAGTTCAGACAAAATACGCTTGAAAGTATAATAGAAATGAAATCTATAAACTGCTTTTACCATGACTCCAGGATGATTTAAGTGATCAGCGAAAGAAACACCACACCCTGTTGTTGCACAGAACACAGCAAAGTTTAACTGGTTTTGATAAAACTGCATTGGATGACTAAACCATGCCTTTGCGATGTTATCATGTTTGACACTAGGATTTAAATAATGGTTTAATGGATTACTGACCTTAACTTCAAAAGAATCAACTCCCACTGCAACAACTATTGAATCAACAGCTATAGTTTTAGGGTTATATGATCCAACTGCATATTTAACGTCTTTGTTATATTTAAAAGCATTCATTTATATATTCGCAATAAAAATGTTTATTTATATAACTGATCAAGACGAGCCAATAACACTACAATGCCCTTTAGAAAACAGTGATGGTAACCTTAAAGTTGCGCTCCATGAAATTTATTACAAAGTCAAATGGATTAACATAAGCAAATCCTTTAAAAATAATTGGATAAGAAAAATTAATAGCGCAGGGGAAATTGAACTAACTATACCAGACGGTTATTATGGTTTTTGTTCATTAAAAGAAATGCTAAGTAATTTAAACATTACTTTAAAACTTAATGAAGGAAATTTAAAAGTAGCGCTAATATTCAATGATCAAGAAAGAGTAAGTTACACCGTTGCACCAGAACTAGCAAAAATGTTAGGGTTTAGACCCCATAGTAGTAGTAATATATATAGCTTTTCACCTACAGAAGATAACTATACTTTTGAAGGAGAAAACTCGCTTAATCTTGGAATACATTCTTTATTATACGTCCATTTAGATATTTTGAGTACGGATAACAACTTATTTGATAACCAGCCGTCTACTGTGTTAAGAGTTCTTCCAACAGCAAAAGCAGCATACTGTGATTACGAAATTATTACATTCACTAACTTACAGTTTAAAGAATTAGTTTGTGGGGTTCACCATTCACTAAAAATAAGAATAACTGACGAAAAAGGAAAAGAAGTTCAGTGCGACAGCTTGAATGCTTTATTAGAAATAAAATAATTTAGTATAAAACAATGTCACGCGGACCAGATCAACCGGTTATGCTTGACCCTGTTAGATGCGCAACTTTAGAATTGAAGGACCTAGCAGACACAGAAGACTTTGATTTAAATGGGGAGATAGGAGCGCTGTATGGTTTTGAGTACACAAACAACGGCTATTATAAACGAGCAGAAATAAGTGATAAAAAGGTTCCTAAACTAGAGCAACTGCGTAATGTAGTAGCTGACAATGTTGGCCAGTTTGAATATAAAGTTGTTAGGGAAAGGGATAACAAATGGCATTTAATTCCATTCATTGATTGGGAAATAAAGTTTGAATTTTTAAGCCCGTTTACATTCTTTGATAATAACAAATACTTTCGCAAATCATTTAACTCAGGGCCGTTACATGTCAGTCTGATTCCACAAAACAACAGCAGAAGAGAAATAGCAATCAAACCTTATAAAAAGAGACAGTACATACTGCATAGAAAAAAGACAGTGACAAAAGATGCAGCCACGCAATTAGAGTTCATTCCTAAAATGGCTTTAGCAGACGAATTTACTATGATATTTGAACTTTCTGTTAGAGCAGACAACCCTGATTCCCTACCTGTTGGTGTTAGCGACAACCTAATGAAAGGGATTCTTATTTCTTGGCAAAACTTGGATGTTGAATCAGTGAGATGTACTATCGTTATTCAAAACCGCGGTGAAGAAATTAAGGCAGTGTCGACCAGCGATAAAGTTATATTGAGTGTTGATCCAGACAATCTTAAAGAATTAACGTACATTAATGTTACTAATTTAGATCTCATTGGGTTTTATTACACTGAAAGCATTTTGCCTGATGATCTTCTTAAAATGATAGCAAGTGCAAATTAAATGTTAAAATTTTTTTTTTAAATATAAAAAGATGTCCGTTACAGTTTATCCAAAAATACCGAAAGAAAATACTGACAAAGAAAAGACTGATGGTGGTGATGATCCTGAAATCAGAAAGTTCAGATTGTCTACCATTACAGAAATACAAAGAGAATTGGAAAAAGACCTCACTAACTATAACAGAACCAAACGAAGGTACTCTTGTTTGTTTAATACAGCAACATACTTAAATACTGGATTTGGGAGTCTAGGTACTTTAACAGCAGGAAGCTCAGTAGGATTGTTGGCGACTGGTGCTGGATCAGTAGTAGCTTTGCCTCTAGGTTGTGTATCGTTGGCGCTGGGGTTGTTTTCAATGACAACGTCCGCTTTCAACAAAAAAATAAAAGTCAAACTTCAAAAGCATACAGCCATGGTTCAATTAATAATGGCAAAACTTAGTTCATTCCGATTAATTATCAGTAAAGCTTTGCAAGACTCTCAAATTTCGGATGAGGAGTTCAATAGACTCCAAGCAGACTACAACGACTACAAAATGCAAAAGTTCGAACTACAAAAAAAGTCAAGAGCAAGTTTTTCACAACCGCAAGACATAGAAGCAATAAAAAAAGAATGTGAAAAAAAAATAAACGACACATTAAAATCTGTTCTAGGGAAATAACAATAAGAACTCCAAAGGGTGCTTATTCAATTCAATATGATTACAAGTTTCGAAAGTCTACTGACTATGACACTTAGTTCTCCAGTGGCCAATTGAATACGAAAACTCAGGTGATTTAAACACACGCTTTGTATTGTTTGAGTCGAGTGATTTTTTATTTACAACTGTTGTGTTTATTTCGTGTAACTTAGACTGTATTTTTATGTTGTCATGATAAAACGTCTTGGAGTCAAACAGTGCTTCTTTATAGTTATCGTGTGTCATGACCATTTGAACAACCGGTCTAGAAATTCCTTTTGCTTTTTTAATTACGCTAGTTTGGCTGGCAATTGAATACATCTTTGCTCTCAGACCAACGTACTCTTTGATTATAGTTCCATTCAGTTCATCCTTCATCTTACCGATTACCTTTTTATTTACGGATGAATGTAATGAAGATTCACTTGGGTAGTCAGAGGTGTCATACCAGGAGACAACACCTTTTGCTGAATCTGTCTCTAAATCTTTGTAGAAGTCTTCAGTCGGAATGTCTAGAATAAATGAGTCCGTATCTGTATAAAGTACTCTGGAGTCTGGATAGAGTGGTTTAAAGTAGTCGTAAAGAAATTCTAGCATCAATAACTTAGACAATTCAAGAACAGCAAACCCAATGAAGACTGGTTTATCTAGCTTCACATTAATTTTTTTCATCATTATCCCGTAAAGGTTGTCATGGAACTTTTTGAAGTCTTGATAATTAGGTTTTGAAGTTAATTTGATTGCTTTGTTTTCTTGGGTAACTAATCTAACGTCTTTGCGTTTGTGCGGGTTTTCCATTGTCTTTCCAAAACAACTGTTGTTCATTAGTTTAAAGAAGTCTTTTTCTGAGGCGTCGGTAGCTTGTGTTCTAAGATTAGTGTTCTTCATTATATATGGTTCCATGAACTTCCTCTGAGTGAACGAAATGATTCTATGAACTGCTGTTAGTCTTAATCCGTGACGTAAATAAAATTGTAGTAATCTATAATGACAGACGTATTTTTTTTTGGAGTGTAGATTAGGCACAAGTTTAGGGAGGTCATTCCCCACTTGAAGTCTTTCAACTGCTAACGGGTAGTCATTGTGCAGGTCATGGAGTTCGTCCGGATAATCTAAGTCGACTTCTAAAATAAATCCTGTTTCGTAAGAATCTGATAATTTCAAAAGCCATTGCAAAAACTCTGCGATATTAAAATTAAAAGGAGCTGTAAACATTTTAAAGTTACGTAATGGAAGTGACTGGCACATCGCCCAACCATAGAGATTGTTTGCATCTAAATACATGATATAATTTGATGGTTTAGAAGGATCGTAGTCGTCTAAGTATTTGTTGTTAGCCTTGCAGTAACCGTGTGAAGCCATAGAGATTCCCCCGCGTAGTCCGTCTTCAATCATCTGGAGAGTTGGTAGATCGGAGAGTAAGTCAATCTGTATTTTGGTAAATCTTAAGAAAGCATCCCAACTCATACCAGGAGCAGTGATATAATTAGCAGGGTCTAGACTGTAATGTTTTATACACGTTTTTCTGTAGTTCTCGAATACATCTGCAAGCAAACAAACGTCAGCCATTAAATAGGCGTCGTGGTAGTCTCCCATGGTCTGGCATTTTAACTTAATCCACGCTGACTGAGCATGGTTGTAGTCAGAGTCGCTTATATCTTTTCCTTTTAAACTAGAGTAGAATGCACCTTTGGGAGGTAATTTTAAATCGTCGAACCGCTCCCAACTACTCATGTACTCATAAGGGTATACTCCTTTTCGAACAAGTGCTGGATCAAAGTATTTTTCTGTTATAGTGCATTTGGATAGTGACTGACCTAAAGACTCTAGTGATCCCATCAGATGTTGTAATGAATCGTAAAAAGACAATTGACCTAATGTAAATGTCATGTACTTTTCTGAAGACTGAGCTATACAACTGACGGTTCTAAATTCATCAGTAACTGCTTGTAGAATTAAATGAGAGTCATATCCACGTAGATTGTGAAAGAATATAGGCAGTTTCCAAGTCTTTGGTTCAAACTTTAACTGCAAATTACAGGAGTTGTGTGCTGCTCCTCTGAATTTTCCACTAATGTGATCATGGTCTCGTACTTTATAGATGTCTGGACAGTCAGGGGAGTCTTCCACAAACCCTTTTCCGCAAATCCAACATTCAGTAGCTGATTCAAATTGAATTAAATCTTCAGGTGTCATGATTAAATCTAATAAATTTAGTTGGTTAGATAGTTCATTTCGTAGTTTCATCATTCTCATTAAAAAGATTTTTGTAGCATCGGGTCCTCTATAAAGTTCAGGTTCAAAATGTATCCCATCTGATCTAAGAACAATAAATGCGAATGAACAGATTTGATGATTATTCAATAAAACAGTTTTAGGAAGATTTTTAGGAGCTGGTCCTTGATAGGGTACAATGATTGACTCGAAATCAGCATAAACAACATAAGGACTTAATTGCAGTTTCTTCCAGTTTTTAAAGAACACCTTACTTCCTTCTTTCGGAGTAATAAGTTCAGTATTACAGTCAATGGATGAATTACAATGTTTTCTATGTTCAACCGCTGCTTGAATACTTGGCATTCTTAGTAAACATCTTCGACAGAATTCTTGTTTTTCTTTGTGATTTGTAGTATAGTTTATAAGTCTGCTCATTGTTCTGATTAAAGTGTAGTGTGTTTTTGTTCCGTCTGTTACTAAGAGAAGATCAATATGTTTTTATCAGGATCACCAATCATGGGAGAGTTCTTTGAAACTCGGATTGGTTTAAGGTTTTCTTCTACAGACCATGTGTAGATGTTAATTGAAATTGGTTTATTCTGTTCTTCAAATTGATCAACTTCGCTTAGGCTTACAGGGAAGTCGATTCCATCAAAGTTTAATTCATTTATGTAAGGTTGATAGTTAATTACTCTTTCT
>CM065702.1:7989564-7999564 GCA_017654935.2 Phymorhynchus buccinoides
GTCGGTTTTGTCCATGAGACTATGCTAACATTACATTGTCTCATGTCAAAAAAAAAAATGTGGACCGATATTTGCCTTTGTTTCGTGTGCATAGTTGGCTGTGCTTCTTGCCCGCCCTGGGCTTTTTGCTCCGTCTAACCTATATAGTATCGTAGTAGAAGAAGTATATTGTATTATAGACGGTTTTTAAGCTATTACTTTGTTTATTTGATTGGTTAAGTGTTTCTATTTTATTTTGTTTTTATTGTCTTATGTTATGCTCTGCATACCTGTCGTTGCTATATTCCTGTTAGTTGTAATTTTTTGTTGCGATGTCCTGTGTCTCGATGTTCATTTATAGTAGTAGTTATGTCTTCATGTTTCAGAACGCAAGGACAGAATGGAAGACTAGGGCCAGGCTAAATCTGTCCTTGTAAAATCAAGTTTCTGAATTCGTATGTTGAGTGTTTTTGTTTTATGATACTGGTTTGCTTGTTGGTCGTATGTTTATAGATTGATAGATGTCTATTATAAACTATCCTTCTAACTCATACTTTACCAACACTCAAAACAAAGCCTCCCGCCCATCCCTCCTGATCAGGAAATGATTCAAGCCGATTTGGCAGTCAAGGAACCGCGTGACCGGAACGCTAAGGGGAGTACCGGGCTTCCGGGTAGCGAGTATCGGTCCTTCGCTACTTTCGTTTTTATGTGCTGGGGCATTTGGTTTCCAACTGATTATGTTTTCATGTTTCTGTTATTGTTTAAAGTGCTTATTATTAGGTTTAACTCAGCCCGTTTTGTTACATTTGCAATCGATTTATCACTGTGTGATTTTACTGTTTTGGGAAATTTGTTCTGCTTTGTATTTGCTGGCTGCAGAGTGAGGGTGAGTGTCTGTCTGTATGTGCCTGTCTGTCCTGTGTGCGTGCGTGTATTGCGCGTGTGCTTATCTATACGCGCGAGAGTATGTGTGTTACTCTGTGGTTTGTGTGTGTGTTTGTGTTTGGTGTTGGTGTGTGTGTGTGTGTGTGTGTGGTTGTGTGGTGCCTCTGCGCGAGTGTATGTGTTGAATACATGTACTGTGTGCGTGCTCGTGTGAAAACTACAACCTAAGTGTAGTGATGCTGCTGCCTCCCAACGAGTGCAACGCCTCCATTTTGTTCACGGGGTCACTGGGTTCACCACGGGTGACAGTTGGTGAGGCCGCGTGTGGTCACGTGCACAGACTGTGAACTACTCTGTCCTAATAATGATCAGAGTGATAACCATAGATTCGTCTCTACTATATAAGGGCATACAAAAAAAAGTCATGTAAGCACACGCACACTGTTTCTTGTTGTGTGCCATATCTCTTTTATCTCTCTCTATATATATCTCTCTCTATTTCTTAAGGTCATCTCTATTTCTCTGCCTGTCTCTCTCACTCTCTCTCTCTCCTCTCTTTTATATCTGCTTCTCTCCTCTGTGTCCCTCTGTCTCTCTCTTGTCCGTCTCGCTCCTGTCTGTCTCTTTGTCACCCTCTCCTTCATTCACTCTGGTCTAGTGAATTGTAGGGGTATACACCAAATTGTAAAAGCTGAGACATTGAGTATGTGTTTGGCTCTGTAGAATATTGATAAACACAAACACACAACCGCACACACGCACGCCACGCACGCACCCACACACACACTCGCGCAGACACACCCGCACACACACAGTTCAAATACTTGTATATTAACAATATGTACATTTACATATACAACTATTTGTGTGTATGAATGCGTGCACACCCGTGTGTATATGTGCACATGTGTGGGTGTATATATGTAGGTGTGTGTGTGTGTGTACCTGTGTTTGTGTATGTCTGTGCATATGCATTTATGTCACTTTACTTTTCTAATAAAAGGGACCTAAATCAACCACCATCTTTGTGTGTTTAACTGGTCCTAGTGGTCATTTATATTCTCTAGTATAGTCTTTAAATAGGCCTAGAAAATAATATTTGTTGTGATTTTTCAACAAAAACATTTTTCTTCCCGATATTTCTAAATGGTATTGGTAGTATGATGTTTAAGAAGTATTATCTGGAACTCAGTCGCATTGCTTCTGTTCGTCATCTTCTCTCTGAAGACGCCATCAAAACTATTATCTCTGCCTTTGTTCTCTCTCGCTTAGACTACTGTAATTCCCTTCTTGCTGGTTGACCACAAATTAATCTTCTCGCTAAATTGCCGAAAATTCAGAACAATGCTGCTCGCCTTGTACTGAGGTGTTCCAAATTCTCTCACTCTACCCCTATGCTTGAATCTCTTCACTGGCTTCCTGTCGGAAGGCGTATCGAATACAAGCTCTCTCTGCTCTGTTACAAATCCCTGAATGGTCTGGCTCCTTCTGATCTCGCTGATCTTCTGAACCTTTACACACCTCTTAGACAGTTACGCTCCTCTTCTGACACTTCTCTCCTCCAGATCCCTCGTTACCGCACCTTCTCTGTCCAACGCCCCCTCCACTTGGAATACTCCCTTTACCTCTCCGTTCTGCCAACTCCCTTTCTTCATTTAAGTATTCTCTCAAAACTACTCTTTTCAAATCACAGCCTGCTTATTTCTTCCATCCGCGTGTGTTTGTGTGCATGCGTGCTGTTTGTGCATGTGTGTTGCGTGTGCGTGTGTGTGTGTGTGTGCGCGCGCGCGCGCGCGTGTGGTTGCGTTCGTGTGTGGTCTAATATATTTGTGTCGTTTCTTTATTTTATATTGCTTGCTGGTTTATTCATTTATTATTGTATGCGCTTAGGGATTTTTTAAATGCTTATTATTATTATTATTATATTTATTATCATTATTATGGTGAGGGATCGCCTCTGCTTTCTTGATCAATATAAAGATATATCCTTTTAAAGATACAAACGGCCAAAAAATATCTCGTTTTCTAGGTCATTTAGAGATTGTTTTCTTTTGGGCTAGAGTGAACCTGGAACCAGATTAATTATGGAACAGATTTCAATTTTTGTTAATAGTCTGCTTTGAATCACTATAAATAAATATCGTCACGTGGCTGGATTTTGCTGATATTTGACAGACAGTGAAAGCATCGCATCAAATAGATTCTGTTTAAAGTTTTGAGTTCATGGAGGCTGTCTATCAAGACAGTGGCTATTATTATTAGTCGGTGGTTTGTAACCCCTTCCTTTCGCAACAACTCTTCCTCATAATAGAACTGCACAATCAAAGTTGTTCCCAACTTGGCTCGTAAGAACTTCTAAAGAGGTCACTATATCGATGACTTGGAGTTAAAACGGACTATCTTTAGATAGCCCATTGACCCACGTATTATTGGATTTATTACAAAAACTAATAACTTGTATAAAACAATGACTGCAGAAATATAAAAAAGGTTTTTTTGCTGTGTATATTTCGGCAGTCTTTTTTGAAAATATAAGTTATTAGTTTTCGTGAGTTCAATAATATGTCATAGTCCGTTTTGACTCCAGGCCATCGATTATGGTTGGCTGACATTTAAAAAATAACACAATTGAAAATGAGTTGTCTTGTTGCAAAGCTTTGTACTGTGTCTCCGTTCTAATTGTTCTGACTTATCTCTCCTCTCGTGTCGAAATAATTATTACTAGCGCAACGCCAAGTACCGGTAACGCCTAGTACCGGTAACGCTGAGTACCGGTTTTGCCGGGTCCGCGAAATATTATATTATTACTTTTGTCTCTCTCCCTCCTTCCATCTTCTTCTCTCATCCCGTTCCACCCCCCACCCCAACCATCCGTCCAGAAATACCGGAGATACTGGTGCCGAGAGGCCGGAGTATACACGTTTCACGCATTTGCCAAATCGTGCAAATGAGACGGCCGCCTTGGTTGCCGTTGCCATCGCCACGTTAGGGCTGATAGCAAAATTGAAGCGATACACACACATAACAGGTTACTTGGACTTTTGCCATGGTGTATTCTCTTTAGTCTCTCCACCACGTCAATTCCAAGTAACCATTATCGTTGACATACACACATTTCTGGTGTACTAAAGACCTAATGTCAGGCTCCAAGTAATAAAAAACAACAACCAAAAAACAAAAACAAACAAAACCCGAACAAGGCAGACTCCAGACCACATCATGCAGTGCAGGACTGTCTTACTCTCAGCACCCTGAGACGCAAATGACATGGCCCATGGCCTGTGGTACTCCGGGACAAGCTGCGGGGTTCTGCTGCAGCTGACTGCGACCTTCATCCACTTCTTCTTCTTCTTCGATCGCTCAGAGTTTTTCCTGTCAATTATGAGCGCAGATGCGTCATGCTGCCGTTATGCGCCTAAGTAAGAAATAATTAGGCCCAGCATGTCCGACTTAGGCTGGAGGAAATCGTTTTGAAAGTGGTTCTGGAAAAAAGGCAGGAGAATGGACCGGAAAGGCAGAGAGATAGTAGATGACAGCAAGCAAAGGGAAAAAGGCAGAGTCAAAGAGAGTGACAGATTAGAGGAAGTTACAAGCACATAACTTCCAGAAAGTGGGGGAACTATTTTTACAAAAGACCCCCCCCCCCCGGTATCCCCACGGGGGAACCTTCATCCACTGAACGGGATTAAGCATATGATATGGAGAACAAAGAAGAAGAAGAGTAGGAGGAGGAGGGAAAAGAAGAAGAGGAAAAAGAAGAAAAATACATGACAATTTGTATATTATTTTATGTTAACTATTATTCGTTGACAGAAAATGAAGATTCCCACAGACACTAATGCATGAAGTGCAAAGCAGCCCCGACTCGATAGTCTTTAACTAAAATATTTTGTCTGTGAGAACAATTGTAATCCTCCTTCAGTGGCAGGAAAACCATTTAACACAAACTGAATGGAAAGCCTGATTTTCAAATCCTACAGAAAGCCCACCAGTTCACATTAATATGGTGGCCAAACCACAATGTTTTTCAGTTGTATTAGCGCAAGCAAACATACACAAACACACATACGCCCACGCATGCACGCACACACGTATACACACACGTATACACACACACACACACACCACACACACACACACACACACAACACACACACACACACACACACACACAACAATTCCGATATATTTGTGAACAAAGCATTATCATCAAAGTATATCATAACCATCATCAAAATATATAATAATATATTTTTTAATTCCATGTATTTCTATTGCTTTTGGTTTCTCCTGAACAATGTCCAAAACGTTTCCCTGTACCGGGTGCCCATACTATAGTAAATAAAGAAATTCAACGAAGAATTGAAAAAGCTTGAGGTTTCCAAAATCCACAACGTAGCAAGATAGAAATTGTGATATTTGCCTCCAGCAGTCATCCCTGGCAAGAACAGATATGCGAAATGAAAAGCACACACAGGAGAAATGCAGATGATGAAAAACACAGAATTGCCAATCAACATTTTAGTCAGTGAGATTTCCCGAGCAGAGAGTGAAGACGATGCTTCAGTACGCCATGTCACAATCTGACGAAGTTTAACCGTTGTAATTATTGTTGCAGATGCAACTGTGATCATCAATGTACCAGGTAAGGCAGCTCCGAATATGGTACCATGGAGAGTGTCAACCAACTCTTTGTGATTAATGTAGAATCCACCACCGGTCATCATCATTATGGCTTCGCCACTCACCGGGTCGTATACGCATTGAATCCAATACCGATAAGATACAATGAAAAACAAACCAAGCACACTTACACTGACTGACAAAATGATGATGGCCATCGTTCGCGTTCTCATCAGAGTCTGATATTTCAGTGGTCTGAGGACACAGTAACATCTCTCACAGGCAATCATGGCGGACAGGAAGTAGGAGACGAACCCATAACCCAGAAAGAAAACGAGATTGTTGTTGGCCATGAATTTGTTTATTGGTGTTTGAATGGGTTGCATGCTCAAATAAAGGTATGCATTTTCAGAATGTAGAAATAAGCTCGAAGTTAAGAAGAGCTCGTCAGATACAGCCAGCATGAACATACAAAGGTTGACACGATCTTTTAAACTTTGCTTGTAGAAAACTGCCATGTTGATTACATTCGCCGGTCCACCAATTATGTACAAGAATACTAATGTAAGGTCTTTAACCTCGCCTGCGTATTGTTCTACCTCCAGGTTGACAATGTTGTGTGGATTGTCCCAGGGTAAATACTGTGACTCATTGACCCTGACAGGAATGCATCCTTTGTTCATTGACATGTTCTGCACAACGTCCTGTGTGGACATTTTGTCCTTATCTAGTGGAGAAGTGCTGATTGTCATTACCTTATCTGTAAATGACACACTAGCTTTTTAATAATAATAATAATAATGAGCATTTATATGCGCTTATTCCATAAACAAGCCCTAAAGCGCTTACAAGACAATAAACACATAAATGGATACCCCCCCACCCACCCCTCCCCAAAAAGCAGTAGAAAATATGATAATGTCCCCCCCCCCACACACACACATGCAATAGGCACACACACACACACACACACACGACACACACACATACACATACACCCCCACACACACACACCCACACACACAAACGCGCGCGCGCTTTACATGCCGCACACTTACACGCGCCACACACAAACAAAACACACACACACACACACACCACACTCACATATCACTCACTTGCACAAACTAAGTACGCAATGCACGCAACGACATACAGATGCATGCGCACAGAAGGGACAAAAATTACTTTCCAAAAGAAAAGAGCAGGCTACGATTTGAAGAGAGTGGTTTTGAGAGAAGACTTAAATGAAGAAAGGGAGTTGGCAGAACGGAGAGGAAGAGGGAGTTTTGTTCCAAGTAGAGGAGGCCTGAAAAGAGAAGGAACGTTCACCAAGAGTCCTGGTGCGGTAACGAGGGATCTGGAGGAGAGAAGTGTCAGAGGAGGAGCGTAACTGTCTAAGAGGTGTGTAAAGGTTCAGGAGATCAGTGAGATAAGAAGGAGCAAGACCATTCAGGGATTTGTAACAGAGCAGAGAGAGCTTGTAGTCGATACGCTTTCCAACAGGAAGCCAGTGAAGAGATTCAAGCATAGGGGTAGAATGTTACCGTATTAAATAGTTCAAACGAACTAAAAACAAGTTTCTTATAAAGTATTAATGACAAAAATAAGCAGGCTGAACAGGGTTATGTAATATTCTGCTCGTCAGAGGATAAGGATAGTTGGTTACAAGTGGCCTTGTTGGTCGAGCAATTGCTTCAAAACTAAATTTATTAATGTATGAATGTCAAGAATGGAGACTTGTGTTGTTGAGTGATAATTGAATTCGGTAACCTAAAAGTAAACGTTTATTTGATATAAGACCTCTTTAATTTATGTATTTCTGTTTTATGCCTTACAAAAAGAAACTGTCCTCGAAGTGTTGTCAAATTGTATGCATTGCTATGGATACAGAAAGTTGTAAGTGCAGAAAGTGTGAATAATGTCATCAGTTCCTTCATTAATTACACTGATTTACTTAAATACAAAGCACCACAATTTGTGTATTTTGATAGTTATTTTGTTAACAGGGACACCAGTGGCACAAATGAAGGCTGCCATCCACCGAAGACTCTCCAATAGGCCGAAGATCTTCTCCCGAACAGGTGTGTCAGACTGCCATGTTTCATCTCTGAGGTTCTCGAACATGCCACAATCCTGGACGAGATGTTCTACTGTCATGTCAGTGGCACGACAGGGGCACACAGAAGAGTCTCCAATGTGGAATGTTGTGACCATGACTGCTGCCTGAGTCTGCAGTGTCCAGTCCTCAGTCTCGTCATGATCCAATGTGGAACTTTGTGACCATGACTGATGCCTGAGTCTGCAGTGTCCAGTCCTCAGTCTTGTCATGATCCAATGTGGAATGTTGTGACCATGACTGATGCCTGAGTCTGCAGTGTCCAGTCTTCAGTCTCGTCATGATCCAATGTAGAACTTTGTGACCATGACTGATGCCTGAGTCTGCAGTGTCCAGTACTCAGTCTCGTCATGATCACTTGGTCTTCTCTGGGTAGTAACCATCTTCTTTTGAGCTTCTCTTTCACAATGGCTTTGGCTTCACCAAATGTTACTTTCTTGCTGTCTTGCCGCTGCTTTCCTTCTTCCTTTGCAAGTCTATCCGCTTCTTCATTGCCTGCTATGTTGCAGGGCCCATATTGCAATGTGAGGGGATCCACAGGATAACTAGTTTTCTTCAGAGGGTTGCTGCGGTTTCTGTAGTGATGAGGAAATATTTCGAAGATCAGAAATACTAAACGGAATAATTGCATCAACTGTTTAAATGCATTTGCATTTGTATTTTTATTTAAAACAATGTGTTCTAATCACAAAGACTCGTCTCTGTGAACTTCGGACTCCTCCCACCTGTAGGACGCATCATTGCAGTGTAGCACCACCCATATTTATGGCTATAAAGAGAACAAGATTCACAAAGTCAAAGCAAAATCAAGGAAAAACAAAAGGATACAACTTCAATTATCTTCTTATCTTTAATAGTTTCGTCAACCTCGTCTTCTGCCAAATCATCACCATCATCATCATCGTCTTCTGCCAAATCATCATCATGCTTTCCTGATCAACAATCAGGACACATCCACTGAATGCCATCTTCCTTTGAAATGGTTTTAAACTGTTTTGGGGACAGTTTTGAGCACTCCTTGTGACACCACTGCATGCAATTGTAGCATTCAATGCTGTCATCGCCCCCTGTCCCGAGTTCCTTACATGCGTCTGAACACTTCAGACACAGATAGTACTTACGGGAACTATCATCAGCTGTCACTATCCGCCCCTCCTCCCTGCTTCCGTTCCTTCTATCAGCACTTCCACCTTTCCCCAAACCTGGCTCTGAGCCTCTTCTACTACCGCCCCTGTTTGCTATGTTATCTCACAAAACAGTATCCAAAATACCGAATTGATGTACAAAACGTTAAGTTCACCTGCACACACAAACATAAGGCTAACAAAAGAGAACTATGCAACTACGAATTGAAAGGTGCAAAACAGAGGAAAACGAAATCAACAGAACGGAAGTCTAAGAACCGTTAGTGAACGATGTCATCAGCCAACCTCAGAACTCCATTTTTTCAAAAACAACTGCAAATTCTTGATAAAACTTCAATTAAATCAATTTCAAATTCTTGATAAAACTTCAATTAAATCAATTTCAAAGAAATTTCACTGAACTAATGTTGACTATTTTATATCTGAAAACGCAGCAGAACAAGTATTATTTATCAAAAATTGCTGGAGAGCCCGCTTCATTTCAAACACTGGCCTGAGTGCACGACTTTGACCTTCCTTTGTCCAACGCAAGAGCATCAGCAAATCACACTGTTCAACGTCAGATACCACTTGCAAAGGATGATGTTCGTCTGTCCCGAGGGATGAAGACCACCCGTCAACAGTTCCAATGTCAAAAGGTTCAGGATGTGGGGTGGGTACGAAGAACTGATGACCGATGAGTCCAATGCGGGCATTGAAGGTTTTGTGACAGTGGGTACAGGAAAGGGAGTTGAGGGGATCAGTTGGAGTTGGAGAATTGCTGCTGCTCGTGCGATGTTTTTGCTCTTCTCGACCTGCTCTGGGCTGTCTCGATTCGGTGAGCCTCGAACTTGGAAGCTCCCAAGTTGCAAAGGATACTGTGTAATAAATATGCATATTAATGCGCATGTTGTTTTTTCTTCTTTTTGCTTTTGCTGTTTTAATCATAAACAAAGTCAAGACTGTAATCAAGATTGTATGTTTGGTTGTACTGTGCCTCCTTCTTATCAGTACAGTACTTCAGACACTATCCTTTGCAAGTGGTATGTGACATTGAACAGTGTGCTTTTCTTATGCTCTTGCGTTGGACAAAGCGCCTTTGTCATTGTCTTATATATTTTAAAGAGAAATTGCTTTTATCATTGGTTGACATTAGCCTGTAGCAGAGGCCAGCAGTAACATGAGGGCTGTGCCATAGACAATTATCTACAGTAATGGAAAATCATGGTACAGTTTTAGTCTTAGGAAGGAAGACTATGACTCTCAA
>CM065702.1:8004564-8049564 GCA_017654935.2 Phymorhynchus buccinoides
TTGATTTGTTGTGTTTTCATGTGTTTAAATCTTTTTATTTTTATGGTTGGTCGTTACAAATCTGCTTCTGTTCTATTATGATACGTCAAAAGAGCTAAAGGCTCTTTTTATCACTGTGCGTGTTCCGCCAATGAACACTTTGCGTGGATGCATATTGTATTAAAACTATTGCATCGTATTTACACATCTATAAATGTGCTTTGAATTGTGGTGTTTTCAGGTGTTTAACCCTTTCACCGCCAGCCATTTTTCAGCCCCAAAATATCATTAAACTTAACTGGATAGAGATAAAAAATTAACTGCACTACTGGGAATTCCTCAGTGACATGGATAACATAAGGCCTATCCTAACTTCCCAAATTTAAGAAATTAGGGTCTTTGCATAACAGGCCCTGATTTGATGGGTGTTAGTGGTGCATAAATGCGACATTAGCGGTGAAAGGGTTAAAACAAATTGTTTTATGGTTGGTCGTTACAAATCTGCTTCTGTTCTATTATGATACGTCAAAAGAGCTAAAGGCTCAGCATAAACAGGAGAGCGCATGGAGAATTGAATATTCAATAATAACAGTTACTGATCACCACTGACTGGCTGCAATATCCAGGTACGCCGAATACAGCTTGCTTGGTGCACTCATGGAGCAAATCCCAAACGGCACATTCTGTCCAGTTTGTTTTAGCACTATTGCCGTCCACATGCAAACGAGATGTAACTCAAAATTAGTCACCTTCCATGTGTTGGACTTACCAATTGATCAAGACAAGCTGCATCATCTAACAGCTGTAAAACAACAATTTGCAAAGATAAAACACCGATTGTGACGCTAAATGAACAGAATGTACCACCAGGCATGGATGATTCTGATTATAACGATGCATGCATTGTTTGACTACAAGCTCTAGTCTGTATCGGTATTGGGTGCGTCTGACTAGGTAGGGAATCTCCCTGGGGTCAGACACGTGTTGGTTGCATTAGGCAACAACCCACCAACCCTCTCCTTCAACATATTCTGATCCTTCCTATAACAAGATAATCGTTGTCATTCAACAACAACATGTATGAGTGTAATCGAGCGAATTTGCATTCTTGTTAGTTCATTGTTTATTTAAAGAATAAATTTGAATATTTCCAAATGTGTTTCATGGTATATGTTTCTGAGAAGGCTTCAAATGTTACTCATTAAGCAGGCATTAATAAAAGTGCACTTTTGTGCAATCTCTTGTGCAATGTGTTTGATACATAATCTCAGATTAGGATATGGGGTCAGTGACAATCTATTTATTTCCAAACGAAGTAAACAAATCCATTCTTTCCAGGTTTTGAACAATATAGGTTCATCAATTCATAATCAACCTACACAATGATGAAAGTTTTTCATTTTGTATGAGTTGTTTGGGATTTCAGTGTTATGAATTATGTTCTTAGCTCAATTCTGTTTGTGTGGGGCTGCTGACAGCAGAATATTCAGCACGTCACATCATTTCAAGTGGATATTCTGCTGCCAGCTGTGGCGGTCAGCCCCCACACATGTTTAAAAAGAACTGTATTCCTTAAAAGAGTGTGTGTTTATCACTTTATTTTAACATGTTTTGTATATTCTGCTGCTTGGTATAATTGCTTAATGTTGAAATCAGAAATGGTTGTTTGATAATTTATGAGATTTTGTGGTTGTATTAAGTATGAAGTATTAAAACGTCAAAGTTGTTATTGTTTTATGCAAGGTAATATTGGTAATTAAAATGTTGGGTAACATTGTATAAAGCTATATTAGTACTTTTAAAATTATTTTGCTGATTGTTTGATGCAAAGTAATATTTATACATTATAATGGTCTGACTAAAGTTCTTAACGATCTCCTCTTAGCTCTTGACAATGGAAAAGTGTCAGTCTTGACTCTCCTGGATCTGTCAGCTGCATTTGATACAATAGATCACACCATTCTTCTCTCTCGGCTGGAACGTGTTTTTGGAATCCATTCTACAGCTCTACAGTGGTTCTCCTCATATCTAACAAATCGCTTTCAGACTGTCTTGATCAACAACTGCAGTTCAGATCCGAAGTTAATTTCTAATGGTGTACCTCAGGGATGTGTTATGGGGCCAGTTCTCTTTGTCTTGTACACTGCTCCTCTCTCTGATGTTTTTGCTAGTCACTCTGTTATTGACCATTCCTTTGCTGATGATACCCAGCTTCAAAAATTGGCAGAAACTACCCAACTCGACAGCGCTATTCGGTCTATGAAATCCTGCATTCATGATGTCAAATCCTGGATGACCTGCAAGAAATTAAAACTTAATGATGACAAGACGGAAGCTCTGATTGTTTCCTCTCATCGTATGTCTGCAACTATCTCTCTTCCAGAAACTCTTACAGTTGGCAATGCTTGTGTTCAGTTTTCTAAGTCAGCAAAGAATCTCGGTGTCACTCTCGATTCAAATCTCACAATGCATAGTCAGCTTAGTAATCTCATACGTTCCATCAATTACGAGCTCAGAAGAATCAGTGCGGTTCGACACTTTCTGTCTGTTGAAGCCACAAAAACTCTTATTTCTGTCTTTATTCTTTCCCTCATCGACTATTGTAACTCGCTTCTCTGTGGCTGTCTGCAGTACCTCCTGCAGCGTGTTCAAAAACTGCAAAACAGTGCAGCACGCCTCACCCTCAAGATTTCACGCTCTGATCATATAACACCTCATCTTCGTAACTTGCACTGGCTTCCAGTAGAGGCTAGAATCAAGTATAAAATAGCTTGCCTTTGTTTCGGTGCTGTTCACTGTGACGAGGTAATGGGTTAAAAGGCTAAGTCCCTAGGGAAGACTTTAGAAAATTTGCCTTTAGCCCACTTCTCTAGGGTATGGGAGATGAGCAACTTTCCCGGCCCCTTTTCATCTAATAAATTTATATTTGTGCCCGGGTTCTGGCTCGTATGGTTGTAAGAAATACAAGTGGTTGAATTGCTCTAAATGGCAGACAGAGAGAAGTAGGGTTTTACATGAAATTACAAGACTCCCACTCTCATCAGTCTGACCAAAGGGTTCAGGATTATTTGACACTTGTATTTTATTTACTCCCAAAATCTGCATAAGATTATGCAACAATAATAATAAAGCAGCTCAATGGCGCCAAAACAAAATATGGATAAAAAAACAATGAAATCCGAAAGGATTTATAAGACTTTTGTCTTTCTATAAGGTTCGCCCCATGCCGGAAGGGTTACTAATTATCTTCATTGTCCGTAGGAAAGTTCAAATGATTGGCGCAGTCCGGGGGACTTAGCTGTTGTCAGGTTCCTCCGTAGTGATCGGCGAGTGCTGGTGTAGCTGGGCTTGCTCGTCAGATGAGAGTAGCTCCCAGTCGTTCCGGTTACGGCTTCGCGGGATGGCACGGTTCAGGCGTGGTCTCCTCACGGATTCTGGGTGCGGGGCGTCTTTCCCGTCTTGGTGCTTGTGAGACAGGGATGATCTTCCTGCCCACGATGCCCTGTAGGTGGGCTATTCTGGCTGGGAGAGGTGTTGCTCTAGTCAGTTTCAGCGTCTTGTGTGAAAAACTTTTTCTCACTACGCCAATTATAGCCTTCACTTTCAAACAATGAAAGCCTGTCATTGGTTTATTACAGTCGACACGTCACAAGATGCTGTTCAGAGTGTACAGAACAATCACGCGCCTATTACATCCTTATCACGTGCCGACATTCAAATCCTTCTCGTGCTCGGAAAAGCAAAACCGTCTTCAAAGGGAGATAACCGTGGTTGTCACTTTCTTGTGATGGGTAAGGGCGAGGTGTCTTACAAAGGGAGCCGACTCTTGATATCACTATCTCTTGATGAGACGGTAGATAAGAGGGGGGGGGTGGTGAAGGGAGATAACCTCGGTAGGGGTTGCATGCCGACCGGGGAGACAAATTGAACTTGAAAGGGACCAATCCCTTAATCGGCATTCTTTAGATGGTGGGTGGCAATTAACGTGGCGGCCGGACAGAGAAAAGAAAAGGAGGGGGGGGGGGTGTGAAGATAAAGAAAGAGGGGTCGCGCGGGACACTTACGTCACAGAGGCCCCCCGAAGAAAAGATTCTGGTACCGGAATCTTCCTGTGGAACGCCGACTCCACTTTCGACTTGGGTGACAGGGACAAATTAGTGGGGAGACTGGGTCGGCTGGAATGGTGGAACATCTGGTCGCAACACAGAGTTCAAAGGAGCAGGTGGGTTAGAGATCAGTGGAATGGATTCCGACTGACGTTGGTGCGGCAATCCTGTGTTGAGTTGTCCCAAGGTTGATTGCAGAATAGCAAACACCTCTTGCCTGAGTTTCCCCTTTAGCCTGGATTCATCATTGCTGATGATGTGGTTTGGTAGGCCGATTCGGGCGAAAATGGCTTTGAGTGCCGCGGCTACCTGACTAGCATCAAGTGAGGAGATTGGGGCGGCATCGCACCTCATGGTACATATGTCGACCACGGTGACTATGTACCGGAATTTCTTCTTCCGTTGAGGTAGAGGCCCGACCAAGTCGACTGCCACTCGCTGAAAGGGAGGGGTAGGTGACGGCTGTACGTGCGGCGGCCTGTCCCGATAGTACCTTCGGTGGGTGTTTGCGGGTACAGTGCTGCCTTTCACCTGAGGTACCTGTGGCGAGTGGTCTTGGGTCGTTAGGCGGACATTCCTTGGGAAGGATTTTCCAAGTTGTGGCGGACTTGGGGACTTGGGACAATCTGGATTGGCTCGCGCGGCAATTTGGTTTGCCGCGTTGAGAGGTTTCTTCCCTGCTGAGGGAGATTTGCTCTTTGGGAAGGAGGGAGGGAGTTGGTTTGTGCATTGGGGAGAAGGGAATGCTGCTGAAACTATGGCAGGTTGAGAGGGGTGCCCTAAAAACACATACTGTGATCCAAGTATGAGGTCATAGACAGGACTGTCCATGAGCACTGCCTTGATGGGTCCCTTAACATATCTGGTGTCGACATTGATTATGGCGACTGGCAAAGTGGATGGGGGGATTGAAGCATCAGGGCCTTGCAGAGAGATGAAGTCTCCCGTGTATGCTGATGCGGGGACTAAGGATCCGCAGACAATTGCGTCGCATGACAGTCCAGTGTCATAGAGACACTGAACAGGGATGTTGTTGACAGTCGCCTGTCCGACGACTGACGGTGTGCCTGGACACTGGATTGGGGAGGGGTTTGTGCAATTCTGCGAAGTCGAGACGACTTGCATAGTTGCAACATTTTGCCGCTTGTAAGCAAGTTTCCTGCAGTCATCCCGATTGTGGGTGTTCGACTTGCAGTATGAGCAGAATAAGGGTTGTCCCAGTGGTTGTCGTTCATGGGTAGAACTGTTTGACCCACTGTTGGAGTTGGGGTTACCCCTGCTCTGCTGTGAAGCAGTGGAGCCAACAACTTGCTGTAGTTTTGGCCTTTTAGGGGCGCTAGGTTCATCATGGGCTAGAGTGTACCTATCACTTAGCTGGATGAGGTCAGCCAGAGTTGTGGCACCTTGTTCGGCAGTAAAGGTGCGTAACTCTGGGGACATGGTTTCGCGCAGTTGCTCGCAAACCATCAGTTCCCGGAGATCCTCATAGGACTCAGTTTTGGCCGAAAGGGACACCCATTTTGTCAAATAGTTCCCCAGTCTATCTGAAAATTGGGCATAGGACTCTCCCCTACCTTTTCTGGTTGTCCGGAACTTTTTCCGGTAGGCGTCAGCTGTCAACTCGTATTTTAGTCAGTAATTTGGCTTGACGGAAGTTTGCTGTATACCTCATAAGCCACACCCCTGAGACTTTGGGCAAGCTTGAGGTTGTACTTTTCCGGAGCAAGCTCAAATTCCTGGGCCAGTCTTTCAAATCTATCGAGGAATGCATCGATAGACTCTGTTGCCTCATTGAATGCCTCCAATGTGAAGGTCATGGCTGAGGTATGAATGGGAGGGGGAAAATTTTGAGGGGCAGCAGTCTCAGAGTCTGCTGAGTTTTCTAGCTGCTTCATAGCTAGTTCATGGTCTCGCGCCTTTTCTCGCTCAGTGGCCTCAAGTTCGAGTTCTTTATTTTTGGCATCCTGCACTAGTTGCCTCTGCCTTAACTCATGGGTACGGATTTTCTCTTGCTCCTGAGTGTCGCGAGCTTTATCAGCCTCTTGCGCCTCATGAGCTCTCTGTTTGTCTTTCTCAGCTTCCTCCCGAGCTTTATCAGCCTCTTGAGCCTCATGAGCTCTCTGTTTGTCTTTCTGAGCCTCCTCGCGGACTTTATCAGCCTCTTGAGCCTCCCGAGCTTTGTCAGCCTCTTGAGCCTCCCGAGCTTTGTCAGCCTCTTGAGTCTCGCGAGCTTTCTCTTTGTCGTATTCAGATATGACAAAATTAGCTAACTCTTGGCCTGACAATCCCAGAGATTCTCCCCATTCTTTAAGTTCCCTCCTAAGTTTAACAATCTCAGCCATGGTTGTAAATACAACTATTCAAAATAAAAACAAAGCTGCTGAGTTGAATGTATCAAACAACACTTAACTATTTCAGCATAAACAGAAATAGCATGCACATCAAAATAAAGTCATAAATAGCATTCAAACAAATCAAATCAAAACACAGTGAACCAAATCACAATAACTTTCCCAGTGGACACAAGATAAGTTTTGAAAAGGAACTACAGTTTGAATTGAAACTTGTTAGACTATGAAAAAAAATATCCCGGACGCGAGCCCCCAATTAGATGTGACGAGGTAATGGGTTAAAAGGCTAAGTCCCTAGGGAAGACTTTAGAAAATTTGCCTTTAGCCCACTTCTCTAGGGTATGGGAGATGAGCAACTTTCCCGGCCCCTTTTCATCTAATAAATTTATATTTGTGCCCGGGTTCTGGCTCGTATGATTGTAAGAAATACAAGTGGTTGAATTGCTCTAAATGGCAGACAGAGAGAAGTAGGGTTTTACATGAAATTACAAGACTCCCACTCTCATCAGTCTGACCAAAGGGTTCAGGATTATTTGACACTTGTATTTTATTTACTCCCAAAATCTGCATAAGATTATGCAACAATAATAATAAAGCAGCTCAATGGCGCCAAAACAAAATATGGATAAAAAAACAATGAAATCCGAAAGGATTTATAAGACTTTTGTCTTTCTATAAGGTTCGCCCCATGCCGGAAGGGTTACTAATTATCTTCATTGTCCGTAGGAAAGTTCAAATGATTGGCGCAGTCCGGGGGACTTAGCTGTTGTCAGGTTCCTCCGTAGTGATCGGCGAGTGCTGGTGTAGCTGGGCTTGCTCGTCAGATGAGAGTAGCTCCCAGTCGTTCCGGTTACGGCTTCGCGGGATGGCACGGTTCAGGCGTGGTCTCCTCACGGATTCTGGGTGCGGGGCGTCTTTCCCGTCTTGGTGCTTGTGAGACAGGGATGATCTTCCTGCCCACGATGCCCTGTAGGTGGGCTATTCTGGCTGGGAGAGGTGTTGCTCTAGTCAGTTTCAGCGTCTTGTGTGAAAAACTTTTTCTCACTACGCCAATTATAGCCTTCACTTTCAAACAATGAAAGCCTGCTATTGGTTTATTACAGTCGACACGTCACAAGATGCTGTTCAGAGTGTACAGAACAATCACGCGCCTATTACATCCTTATCACGTGCCGACATTCAAATCCTTCTCGTGCTCGGAAAAGCAAAACCGTCTTCAAAGGGAGATAACCGTGGTTGTCACTTTCTTGTGATGGGTAAGGGCGAGGTGTCTTACAAAGGGAGCCGACTCTTGATATCACTATCTCGTGATGAGACGGTAGATAAGAGGGGGGGGGGGTGAAGGGAGATAACCTCGGTAGGGGTTGCATGCCGACCGGGGAGACAAATTGAACTTGAAAGGGACCAATCCCTTAATCGGCATTCTTTAGATGGTGGGTGGCAATTAACGTGGCGGCCGGACAGAGAAAAGAAAAGGAGAGGGGGGGGGGGTGAAGATAAAGAAAGAGGGGTCGCGCGGGACACTTACGTCACATTCACTCTTCTGGCCCTGTCTATCTCTCCGAACTAGTAACCGTCTACACACCTGCTCGCTCCCTACGTTCTTCCTCCGACGGCTGCACACTCAAGGTTCCTCAGGTCTACACGAAATCTTTTGATGAACGATCCTTCTACTATTTAGCACCTCATAAATGGAATTCCCTCCCACAACATGTCCGCTCATCTGACTCTATATCTGCCTTTCGCTCTGCCCTTAAAACTCACTTGTTTCGGACATATTATAATTGATTAGTGTTTGTGTGTGAGGGTAGGGGTGGGGGATCCGTTTCATTGCAGAAATCTTGTGAAATTTTGTTTTACAATTCTTTTATATTTCGTAAGTTGTATGTAGAATGTGGTAGACAATCTACGTCTTGTAAACTTTAAGCGCTTGTAAAGGAGGTAGAATAGTTTCTTTGTTTAAATTGGAAAATTTGTCTATAATAATTAGTCATGTAACTGGTATGTCGATGGCAGTATGACTTTATTTCCAGTATTGTATCTAAGCTTGATTGGGAAGGTGAATGCGGTCTATGGTTCGTCTTAGAATATTCATATTGCGACTATTGTACTCTTGTATAATTTTGAGAGTGTGTGTGAGTATGTGCGTGCGTGTATATGTGTGTATGTGTGCGTGTGTGCGTTCATGTGTGTGCCTGCGTACATGCATGCGTACATGCGTGTGTGTGTGTGTGCGTGTGTGTGTGTGTGTGAGGAAGAAAGAGAACGTTGCGTGCAAGCATCATGTTTATTTTACTTTCTAATGATTCATTATTTGTTTGCCTTTAATGTTCTTGTTATCAATGTAAAGCGCACTGAGCTCATGTGAGAAAGAGCGCTATATAAATTCAAATTATTATTACTATTATTATTATTATTATTATTATTATTATAATTATAATTATTATTATTAAAATGATATTGGCACTTTTAGAATAAAGTTGCCCATTCTCACTCACGTAATGGTGTGGCCTTGCTTTGTGGTAAAAAAGGTTTTGTGCGGATGTAAGAAACACAAATTTGCTTTTTTGCCGTAAATCAAGATACGTAAGTTTAGAATAATTTGTAGTTATGGAGTGTATGACAAACCGGAAACAATAATTATACCAAGTAACTTTCGAACCAGAAGCAATTTTGATAAGACATACAACAAACGTCAACATCCTTTTAAAAAATCCGACTGTCCCCCAAACGAGTTGTATTCCAAATCTGTCAAATCGAAAACTACATTAATCAAAGTCATTTTCTGAAATGCTTTATCCCTCCTTCCACCCGATCACCTCCACATGTTCGATATTTTGGTAAAAGCTGTCAAGGCAGTCAGACCCCACACATGTTTAATAAGAACTGTATTCCTTAAAAAAAGTGTGTGTTTATCACTTTATTTTAACCCTTTCACCGCCAATGTCGCATTTTTGCACCACAATGGTTTAACACCCATGTCACTAAAAGGCATCAAATCAGGGCATGTTATCCAAAGACCATATTTTCTTAATTTTGGGAGGTAAGGAAAGGTCTTACGTTATACATGTCATAGAGAAAAACCCAATATTGCAGGTGACATTTTTGTCTACCCAGGTAAGTTTAATGGACATTTTTTGTTGAAAAATGGCTGGCGGCGAAACGGTTAAAATGTTTCTTATATTCTGCTGCTTGGTATAATTGTTGTCTTATAAGTCTTGTAACACAACAATTACAAGATAATACGTAGAAGCAGCGGAGAGACACATGGAAACAGTAGTAAGAGTCTAGTGGCTGGCCATCTCACACAGTCAGTCATCCAGGCAGAGAGAGGAAACTGCTGGTCACTTTTAAGAGTACTTTATTCTTCTAGATTCAAGCGTAGTGTGTGTCTCTCTTTTTCTGGCAAATTATCCCCAACTTATATACACAATCATAGGGCCAGAGGACACATTCCTCTTGTCTCTATCCAGAAAAAAACATGGAGGCAATCAAATTGTAAAACAAGGGAAAGGAGATTACATCGTGTCCAGTTTCCCACATCTACTAAGGTCATCAAATTAGTGGACAACGACCAAGGGATTGTGAATGGTCAACTCGGACAATTAATGGCGACCATTAAAATGGTAGACAAAGAGTAAAACGGTTTTGACTGTTCGCTCAGAGGACAAACCAAGAACCAAGAATTAGAATGACAGGAATGTGCACCCTCTCTGTACATACCCTATGCATAATATTATCAACTATAGGTCTCTCTGTTAAGGGAGAGCATGACACTCAGTAATAGTGTCATCATATAATAAAAAGCCAAGTGTCCGTGTGTGTGTGTGTGTGTGTGTGTGTGTGTGTGTGTGTGTGTGTGTGTGTGTATGTGTGTGTGTGTGTCTGTCTGAAAAACAAAACGGGCCATATAACTCCGCCGTTTTTCGACAGAATCGCTTCAAATTTGCTATGAGCCCTAACGGGGCGATGGCAACGGCAACCGAGGCGGCCGTGTCATTTGCGCGGTTTGGCAAATGCGTGAAACGCATATCCACCGGCCTCTCGGCACCCGTATCTCCGGTATTTCTGGACCGATTGCCTTCAATTTGGCAGGTAGATGACCGGGGACGGTGACTATCGACGTGCCAAACCGGAAGCGAATCGATGCAGAAACGCGCGCGATATACACCGCTTCACCTTTTCACAAATAACTCCGCCGTTTTGTAACTGAATCGCTTTAAATTTGCTGTCAGGCTTGCTGCGGCAGGGGCGAAGCCTGGCAGCAAATATAAAGAGAATCGGGAGAGAGCGTCACTCTCAGAGCAGCGCCAACGGGAAACGGGGCCTTATAACTCCGCCGTTTCTTAACCGAATCGCTTCAAATTTGCTGTACTCAGCGTTACCAGTACTTGGCGTTACCGTTACTAGGCGTTACCGGTACTCGGCGTTGCGCTAGTAGTATTAAAACATAAAGTTTGTTATTGTTTTATGCAAAGTAATATTGGTACTTTAAAATGTTGGGTAACATGATATAAAGTTATGTTGGCACTTTTGACATTATTTTGCTGATTGTTTGATGCAAAGAAATATTTATACTTCATAATTTTTGGTGATGTGATTTAAAATGATATTGGCACTTTTAAAATAAAATTGCCCATTCTCACTCAAGTAATGGTGTGTCTTTGATTTGTGGCAAAACATGTTTTGTGTGGATGCAAGAAACACAAAATAAGTGTAGCAGCATCCACTTGATTAACAAAGACGCTGAGCGGATATACAAATATTGTCTTCCTTCATCTGTGATTTGTATTTGTACATCACCGTTCAGTCAGGTGTTTTCATAGTGGGTTTTTTTGTTTTACTGATTTGTGCCACATTGTTGTGATCACTGTATTACTAGCAAAGTAGACTAGTAATACATTATTGTATGTCTAAAGAGAGAAAGAGAGAAAGCCAGTCTGTGTGTATGTGTGTGTGTGTGTGTGTGTGTGTGTGTGTGTGTGTGTGTGTGTGTGTGTGTGAGAGAGAGAGAGAGAGAGAGAGAGAGAGAGAGAGAGAGAGAGAGAGAGAGAGAGAGAGAGAGACAGACAGACAGACAGAGAGAGAGAGAGAGAGAGAGAGAGAGAGAGAGACAGAGACAGAGAAACGGAATGACATAAAACAGACACCTACGTCATTTATTGGAGTTTAAGATTATGTAAATATGGTTGGTGTATGGGATAATCCGGTCCTGTTTGCTCAGAAAGGCAAACATAAGCCCTCTAGTTATTAGGATTTTCACCTTTAGGGAGAATACTATTGCATTTATTAGAATTGTTCTTTTTTTCTTTTTCGTCCGATTTGGCTGACATTTTCAGAAACGTTGCAGGACCATGTGGGTATTAGAAATTTGAAAAATTAAATAATTTCGCCGAATGTTCTGCAAAATATGGCCGAAAAACCGCAACATCGGCAACATTTCAATTTTGAATATATCAAAAACGACTGTTTGGCAGTTATTCAATTGATGTAAATTTTCACTGATTTCCATTTATGGGATTTTTTTAAATTTTTTAACCGATTTCGCTGGAAATTTCAGAAACGTTGAAAGACACTATGCTTATGCAACGTGTCCAATATTAAACCCATTGGCCAAACGTTGGCCGAAATATTGCCCAAAATAGCCAAATTTGGCTAAATTTCACTCTTGAATAACTCGAAAACGGCTGCAATGAATACATTAATATTTTCAGAATTTATTCAGGTGTAACGTTGCAACATTTCCGTTAAAACCTGAACCGGAAGTGGAGATGGAAATGACAAAATGTGGCAACATTTTCATCTTAAATAAACCGAAAACGGCTGCACGAAATGCATTCCTATTTTTTGTGATTATTAAAGAGTATAGATGCAACACTTCCTGTATAAATCAGAGCCGGAAGTGGTGGAGGGAGAATCCTGTCAAAAGGCTGGTGGAGGGAGAATCCTGTCATGTTTGCTCTGAAAGGCCTGAATAAGCCCTCTAGTTATTATTATTATTATTATTAGGATTCTCCCCTATAGGGAGAATACTCTTGTTACTGTAAGAATTCCTTTTCTTCTTCTTCCTCTTCTTTTTTCTTTTTCTCCCTTTTTTGGTGTCCGATTTGACTGAAAATTTCCGAAAAGTTGCTTGGTATTAAAGGATAGCGAAATTTGCAATATTAAAAAGCGGCTACTTGAGGGGAGAATCCTGTCATGTTTACTCTCAAAGACAAACACAATTCCTCTAGTTATTATTATTAGGATTTTCCCCTGAAGGGAGAGTACTATTGCATTTGTAAGAATTCTTCTTCTTTTTCTTCCCATACGCTTTGACCCCAATACGATACGATTGTGACGATGTTTGTGAGTCATGATTCACGCGAAATACTTGCATCTAAAAATAACTACTGTTTTCGTTCACTCTACTCTTGGAGACCGCAATACACGAATCAAGAAAAATGTCCGATATAAAAAATAAGATATTTTATCAGACTCGTGATTTCATCAGATTTCACGTCAATCCTGCCTCACAAATGTCAAAATCGGATCGTCGTAAATCGAATCGTATGCAGTGTAGCGGGCCTTTTAAGAGCCTGCTACAACTACATGCCATTCGCTGTCAAT
Organism: Phymorhynchus buccinoides; assembly: GCA_017654935.2. Taxonomy (NCBI): domain Eukaryota; kingdom Metazoa; phylum Mollusca; class Gastropoda; order Neogastropoda; family Raphitomidae; genus Phymorhynchus; species Phymorhynchus buccinoides. Next base: position 8,017,610 of record CM065702.1, read on the forward strand.
GCGATGCGGTTGTGACGATGCGAGTCATGATTCCCATGAAATACTTCTGTCTAAAAGTAATTCTACTACTTTCGCTCTGCATACTCAAGTAGAGCCAATACATGAACTTAACGTGAATCATGACTCACATCGTCAAAATCGGATCGTAGCAAACAAATCAAATCAAATCAACTTTATTTCAAAAAACCATGGGGGCACAAGAAAATGCATACACGTACCATTCACACCTGCGGCATCAAACATTACAAACAATAGCCCAAAAGACACCGTAACAGTACACATCAACATAGTATTACATAGGCTCCAAAGAAAACCAACAACAAAAACCAACAAAAACACTTTTTTTTTTTTAACAGTACTCATCACCATATAGACAGGCACATTATACCATCATGCACAGATACACCACCATACACACACACACACATATACATGCACAACACAGTTGCTGGAATTGCACATATGAATCCTTTTTATTAAACCGCTAATTAACTTATCTCCATTAACAAATATTGACATATGAAACAAGACAAGAAACAATTAGGACATAAACTCAGACATGGTGACCAAGATGTGTGAATAATAGAAGAAGAAAAAAAAAAGAAAAAAAATCGTAGTCAGTGAATCGATTCGTATGCAGTGGAGCAGGCCTTTTACGGACAAGATGTTCTGGTGCGGTGGTCGTCGTGGAAGTGTCCGCAGAGCGGGTTGATGGTCGTTGGGTGGAGGGTCTGGTATTTGGTATTTGGTACTTTATAGTCACAGAGGCGTCTCTGTCAAATTCGGGTTGCTCCCACATGGAGAGCGCGTCGCAGCCAGAGGCGCGCCACACATTTTATTTTTTATTTGCACGCGATTTTAGGAAGGAAGGGGGGTGGGTTGCCACTGAGTTTAACGTGTGCTAAGTGTATTGTCACACGGGACCGACCTGGGTTTATTGTCTCATCCGAAAGACTGCACGTTCAGACCATTAGGCTTAGTGCAGAGTGAGAGGGAAAATCCCCTGTACCCTTGTTCAAACTCGGGTTTATTGTATAGGAGGCGAACGCGTTACGTTACCTCTGTGCCACTATCTTAAACGGGGAGCATCCTCTTCAGTGGCGGTGGTCACGTTGTCTTATTTGGTCCAAGTTGGAGCGTGGTTGTTGGTGGTGTCTTGATTAAATGGGAGTGCGACCAACGGTTTTCATACGAAAACCTCAAGTTCAAGGTCAACGGGTTCAAAATGTCTCTGCTGTCAGGCTGCTCAAGAAAAAGAAGAGAAAAGGAAAACGCATTGAAATATGTTCGAAACTTGGCGATATATTGACTCAATGGTGTTCTGGGGGTGAAACTCAGCAGCGGCGTGATCTTGACCTTGATATGAAAGTATAATGGTCAGTCGATGGCTAATATCCTCTGGAAATTGTGTGGGAACAGTTATTTAAAGGTGGACTCGGACGGATGAGTTGTTGCAAGAAACACGTCGAGATCACCAGAAAGACAGCCTTTTCAAGGATCGGAACACTCACTTTGCTCTGGTTTCTTAGAAATTAAACCGTCAAAACGGCGATTCTTCCTTGGCGGAGATGCCGGAGAGAGTAGCCATTTTGGATGGGGTGGGTGGAGGTCACTCATTGTGGTTGAAGCGTTTTCTTTTTTTGTAGTGCAGTCCAAAAAAAGTAGCTATTTCCTTTGTTGTGAGCGAAACTCCTTTAGATAAACTGTATACAATATAAAAAAAAAGAGATAAAAAAGGCTTGTATTGCGAAAAGTTCGTGCAAACGATTTGGTCTAAACGCAGACTGCCATTAAAAAAGAGACGGCAAACGCCTTCTCTTTGGGTGAAATAATTTGACTTCTAGCACCTCCGCCAAGGAGGAATCACCTTTTTGACGGCTTGATTTCTGGGAAACCAGAGCAAAGTGAGTGTTGCGATCTCTGTAAAGGGTGTTTTCCTGCTGATCTGGACGTATTTCTTGCAAAAACTCATCCGTCAGTGTGCCCCTTTAAATAGTCTGAATGATTTTCAAGAAAATGTGATGCTAAGACACACGCTCGGTCGGACGAACAGGCCCACACACGTACACGGACGGAAGCACGGACCAAACAATGACACTAAACACACACACTAAAAAAAACCTAAGGACTGGTGACAAGAGTTAAGATTTAAGAAAAAAATGTGTTGATTTTGAAACACAGGTTGCCCTCTTTTATGTCCATTATGTTAGCGGCTGCATGGCGCAAAACTGAAGATTTTTGCGTTTAATAAAATGTGTGACTGTCACAACCCTGAAAGCATCCAAGGAAGCACGTGTATTTTAGAGAAAAAAGACAACAATTTCGGGTAAAAAATCTCATTGCAAAATCCAGTTATTGAAATTGCAGAATTTTAAAACTCCAATCAACACGTTCCATTTATCTTTCTTTTAACTGAACAGACAAACAAGCAAAACCAAACAACAGTATTATAAACAGCACTTTCTCAGTTTTCAATTACCCCCCCCCCCCACGCACACACAAACTGCTTATTCAGGGGTGGTGTGTATGTGGGGGGTGGGTCTTGAAGCCATGTAATCCACCTAAATCTGCCTGGTATTCACTTGTAGCATGATCTTTTTTTATAATAATTAAAAGTACAATTATGAATTAGGCTTGTAGGCTTATTGTGATGGTGTGTGGAATGCACTAACATTAAAAGAAACAGATATCAGAATGAATGAAAAATTGTGTTTTTTGTCCTCTCGGTCATAGACACATATACGAAGATGGTAGGAACAATACTGGAGGCAATGCCCAGAGGCAGTGCAACACCAGTAAAGTCCCGATTTTTTAACAATACAGATATGTGTAGCAGTAACCACGCCTCGGTTAAACCTCATCGGCTATGGTACCGCCACGAAACAGATATCAGTTTTTTTATAATAATTATTCAACGACACACAAAAAAAGAAATATGTAAAGGAAGGAATAAATAAAGAATATAAATAATATAAATAATCAATGCATTTTTTTTTCTTTTTTGCTAAGAAATCTTTGAAAATAAAATATTAATGAAACAAGATCGGATAAACAAAAAACAAATTGCCCTAAAATATAAACACCCAATTGGCTCCCTTGCCCTCTCATTATCAAAACCAGGACGTGTTATCCTTATCAATCTTTATCGATTTATACATCGGCAACGCGTGATGTCACGATTCATTCAGGTAGTCGTTGGCGTTGGCGTTGTCCTGGTTTCATCTTTAAGTCTCGACTAGTTCTCCCTTCGCCATCAGCCCACCTTTGTGTAGGCCCACCTCTCCCTAGAAGCAACGTTTTCTCTTTTTCTTACATAATTTTGTTTGTGCTTGTTTGCCCGTGTCTGTGAACAAAACTCACTCAATGGCTATGAACATAATTGAATAACATCTGGTGCAATCATCGGAAGTCACCCTTGTAGCTTCATAGTCCAGAAGGAAAGTCTTTAAATAGGCCTAGAAATAAGATTTTTCGTGATTTTTCAACCAAACGTTTTTTTCTGGCCAGATATTTCTAAGTAGTATTGGTAGTATGATGCTTAAGAAGTATTATGGTGAGGGATCGCCTCTGTTATCTTGATCAATATGAAGATATAACCGTTTAAAGATACAAACTGCAATTTTTTTTCTCGTTTTCTAGGTCATTTAGAGACTGTTTTCTTTTGGACTAGAGTGAACCTGGAATAAGATAATGATGGAACAGATTTCAATTTTTGTTAATAGTCTGCTTTGAATCACTGTAAATAAATATCGTCACGTGGCTGGATGTTGCTGCTATTTGACAGACAGTGAAAGCATCACATCAAATAGATTATGTTTAAAGTTTTGAGTTCATGGAGGCTGTCTATCAACACAGTGACTATTATTATTAGTCGGTTTGTAACCCCTTCCTTTCGCAACAACTCTTCCTCATAATAGAACTGCACAATCAAAGTTGTTCCCAACTTGGCTCGTCGTAAGAACTTCTAAAGAGGTCACTATTTCGATGACTTGGAGTTAAAACGGACTATCTTTAGACAGTCAATTGACGTATCATTGGATTTATTTAAAAGACTAATAACTTGTATAAAACAATGACTGCAGAAATATCAAAAAGTGTTTTTTTTTGTGTATATTTCGGCAGTCTTTTTTGAAAATATAAGTTATTAGTTTTCGTGAGTTCAATAATATGTCAATGGACTATCTAAAGATAGTCCGTTTTGACTCCAGGCCATCGATTATGGTTGGCTGACATTTAAAAAAAAACACAATTGAAAATGAGTTGTCTTGTTGCAATGCTTTGTACTGTGTCTCTGTTCTAATTGTTCTGCCTTATCTCTCCTCTCGTGTCGAAATTATTATTACTAGCGCAACGCCAAGTACCGGTAACGCCTAGTACCGGTAACGCCAAGTACCGGTAACGCTGAGTACCGGTTTCGCCGGGTCCGCGAAATATTATATTATTACGTTTGTCTCTCTCCCTCCTTCCATCTTCTTCTCTCATCCCGTTCCACCCCACACCCCCACCCCAACCATCCCCCGCTCATATCGCGCACATTTATGAATGGATGGTGTTGAGAGTTTGCACCAAGATAGTCACTATCCCAGGTCATGCACGTATCAAATGTTGAGTCAGTGTATGCTGTCGTTTCGCCGCGGTTTCTGAAAAGGTGAAGCGGCGCATATCGCGCGCGTTTATCAATTGATTCGCTTCCAGTTTGGCACACCGATAGTCACTGTCCCCGGTCATCTAACTTCGAAATGTGAAGGCAATCCGTCCAGAAATATCGGAGATACTGGTGCCGAGAGGCCGGTGGATACGCGTTTCGCGCATTTGACAAAACCGCGCAAATGAAACGGCCGCCTTGGTTGCCGTTGCCATCGCCACGTTAGGGCTGATAGCAAAATTGAAGCGATACACACACACGCACGCACTCACGCACGCACGCACGCACGCATGCACACACGCATACACACACACACACGGGCACACACACACACACAGACAGTTGGTTTTTGATATAATAATTCTCCACATAACAGGTTACTTGGACTTTTGCCATGGTGTATTCTCTTTTGTCTCTCTATCACGTCAGTTCCAAGAAACCATTATCGTTGACATACACACATTTCTGTTATACTAAAGACCTAATGTCAGGCCCCAAGTAATAAAAAGCAACAACCAAAAAACAAAAACAAACAAAACCCTGAACAAGGCAGACTCCAGACCACATCATGCAGTGCAGGACTGTCTTACTCTCAGCACCCTGAGATGCAAATGACATGGCCCATGGCCTGTGGTACTCCGGGACAAGCTGCGGGGTTCAGCTGCAGCTGACTGCGACCTTCATCCACTTCTTCTACTTCTTCGATCGCTCAGACAATTTCCTGTAAATTATGAGCGCAGATGCGTCATGCTGCCGATATGCGCCTAAGTAAGAAATAATTAGGCCCAGCATGTCTGACTTAGGCCGAAGGAAATCTTTTTGAAAGTGTTTCTGGAAAAAAGGCAGGAGAATGGACCGGAAAGGCAGAGAGATAGTAGATGACAGCAAGCAAAGGGAAAAGGCAGAGTCAAAGAGAGTGACAGATTAGAGGAAGTTACAAGCACAGAACTTCCAGAAGGTGGGGGAACTATTTATAGAAAAGACCCCCCCCCCCCCCCCGGCATTCCCACGGGGAGAACCTTCATCCACTGAACGGGATTAAGCATCTGATATGGAGAACAAAGAAGAGGAGGAGGAAGAGGTAGAAGAAGAAGAAGAAGAAGAAGAGGTGGAGGAAGAAGAAGATGAAAAAGAAAAAAAAGAAGAACAATACATGACAATTTGTATATTACTTTATATTAAATATTATTCGTTGACAGAAAATGAAGATTCCCACAGATACTAATACATGAAATGCAAAGCAGCCCCGACTCGATAGTCTTCAACTGAAATATTTTGTCTGTGAGAACAATTGTAATTCTCTTTCAGTGGCAGGCAAACCATTTATGAACACAAATTCAATGGAAAGTTTGATTTTCAAATCGAACAGGAAAGCCCACCAGTTCACATCAATATGGTGGCCAAACCACAATGTTTCTCAGTTCTCAGTTGTATTTGTGCAAGCACACATACACAAACACACATACGCACACGCGCACGCACACATACGTACACACATACCCCCCCCCCCCACACACACACACACAAATGCACATATATTGTGAACAAAACATTATCATCAAAGTATATCATAACCATCATCAAAATATCTAATAATATATTTTTTTAATTCCATGTATTTCTATTGGTTTTGCTTTCTCCTGAATAATGTCCGAAACGTTTCCCTGTACCGGGTGCCCATACTATAGTAAATAAAGAAATTCAACGAAGAATTGAAAAAGCTTGAGGTTTGCAAAATCCACAACGTAGCAAGAAAGAAATTGTGATATTTGCCTCCAGCAGTCATCCCTGGCAAGAACAGATATGCGAAACGAAAAACACACACAGGAGAAATGCATATGATGAAAAACACAGAATTGCCAATCAACATTTTCGTCAGTGACACTTCCCGTGCAGAGAGTGAAGACGATGTTTCAGTACGCCATGTCATAATCTGACGAAGTTTTACCGTTGTAATTATTGTTGCAGATACGACTGTGATCATCAATGTACCAGGTAAGGCAGCTCCGAATATGATGCCATCGAGAATGTCAACGAAATCTTTGTGATTGATGTAGAATCCACCACCGGTCATCATCATTATGGCTTTGCCACTCACCGGGTCGTATACGCATTGAATCCAATACCGATAACATACAATGAAAAACAAACCAAGCACAATTACACTGACTGACAAAATGATGATGGCCATGGTTCTCGTTCTCATCAGAGTCTGATATTTCAGTGGTCTGAGGACACAGAAACATCTCTCACAGGCAATCATGGCAGACAGGAAGTAGGAAACGAATCCAAATTTCAGAAAGACAACGAGATTGTTATTGGCCATGAATTTGTTTACTGGTGTTTGAATGGGTTGCATGCTCAAATAAAGGTATGCATTTTCAAAATGTAGAAATAAACTCGAAGTTAAGAAGAGCTCGTCAGATACAGCCAGCATAAACAGACAAAGGTTGACACGATCCTTTAAACTTTGCTTGTAGAAAACTGCCATGTTGATTATATTTGCTGGTCCACCAATTAGGAATACAAATAACAGTGTCAGATCTCTAACTTCACCTGCTATTCTCTCCACCTCCTGGCTGACGATGTTGTGTGGATTGTCCCAGGGTAAATGCTGTGACTCATTGAACCTGAGTGAAATGCATCCTTTGTTCATTGACAAGTTCTGCACAACGTCCTGTGTGGACATCCTGTCGTCATTTGGTGGAAAAGTGTTGATTGGGATTGGCTGAAACATATATTATATGTATATGTAAATGACCTATCAAATGGTTCAAACAAGCTAAAAAGTATCGTATAAATTCTTTATTCTAAAAATAATAGGCAGAATGTAATATTATGTTCTTCTCATTAGAGGATAAGGATAGTTGTTCGCAAGTGGCCTTGTTGTCGAGCTCTTGCTTCATACGTTATGCACGGATGTAAAGAATGGAGACTTATGTTGAGCAATAATGAAAATAGGTATCTTAAATGTATACATTTATTTGAAATTATTTACTGAACATTTTCTCTCACCCATGTACACTTTGAAAACTTTATTCATATATTTACAAAGATAATAATATTGTGTTGTTGAAAACTTTCTTTGGCCTGTGGACACTTTCAAAAGTTTTGTCATATATCTACATAGAAAATGATTTTGTGCATGAATATTTTGTAACAATAAAATCCTTTCAAAATCTTTCATATTTCAATATGTATTTCCTCGTGCAATTAATATACACAACAATGTGCGTGGTCTCCTTTTTTCTTTTTTTTTTGCTTTTGCTGTTTTAATCATAAACAAAGTCAATCAAGATTGTAGCAAATTGTATGTTAGGTTGCAGAGTGCCCCCTTCTTATGATACGTACAGTACGTCACACAGTATCCTTTGCAAGTGGTATGTGACGTTGAACAGTGTGCATTTTTCATGCACTTGCTTTGGACAAAGCGCCTTTGTCATTTTCTTATATTTTAAAGAGAAATGGCTTTTATCATTGGTTGAAATTAGCCTATAGCAGAGGCCAGCAGTAACATGGGGGCTGTACCATAGACGAGTATCAATAGTAATTGAAAATCATGGTACAGTTTAGTCTTAGGAAGGAAGACTATGGCTCTCAAACGAGGGGGCCTTTGCACTGGCTCTAGGGCTGCAGCCAAGGGGGTGGGTTGACTTTGTGGACCTTCCCCAACGCCAGCTGTCCTCAAATCCCTTTGGTCGAGAGAGTGGGGATGTACCCTGGGCAAGGCATCTCCGCTATAAACAAATTCTAGCCGGCCAGTCCACCATAATAGCATCTGTCCTCTCTACTCTCTGGCAGTCATGATCGAAAAAAACCTGACTGGCGTATATGTTCAAAAGGTGCCCTTATGTCATGTTCTGATATGCTGGACTGTGTCCCGTTTAGTCCATCAGATTTGGGGGTTGCGAACATGCATTTGTGACGTTTTTAGGGCCCCTTGCCAAAAATGTACGATAGCAATGCCCCCACGCTCCAGGTGGTAGTGATCACACCTATAGGTGTGATCACTACCACCTGGAGCGTGGGGGCATTGCTATCGTACATTTTTGGCAAGGGGCCCTAAAAACGTCACAAATGCATGTTCGCAACCCCCAAATCTGATGGACTAAACGGGACACAGTCCAGCATATCAGAACATGACATAAGGGCACCTTTTGAACATATACGCCAGTCAGGTTTTTTTCGATCATGACTGCCAGAGAGTAGAGAGGACAGATGCTATTATGGTGGACTGGCCGGCTAGAATTTGTTTATAGCGGAGATGCCTTGCGCAGGGTACATCCCCACCCTCTCGACCAAAGGGATTTGAGGACAGCTGGCGTTGGGGAAGGTCCCCAAAAGCCAACCAATCCCTTTGGCTGCAGCCCTAGAGCCAGTGCAAAGGCCCCCTCGTTTGGAGAGCCATAGTCTTCCTTCCTAAGACTAAACTGTACCATGATTTTCAATTACTGTTGAAACTCGTCTATGGTACAGCCCCCATGTTACTGCTGGCCTCTGCTATAGGCTAATTTCAACCAATGATAAAAGCCATTTCTCTTTAAAATATAAGAAAATGACAAAGGCGCTTTGTCCAAAGCAAGTGCATGAAAAATGCACACTGTTCAACGTCACATACCACTTGCAAAGGATACTGTGTGACGTACTGTACGTATCATAAGAAGGGGGCACTCTGCAACCTAACATACAATTTGCTTACAATCTTGATTGACTTTGTTTATGATTAAAACAGCAAAAGCAAAAAGAAACAAAAATAAGACCATGCGCATGGTTGTGCATATTTATTGCACAAGGAAATACATATAGCAATATGAAAGATTTTGAAAGGATTTTATTGTTACAAAATATTCATGCACAAAATCATTTTCTATGTAGATATATGACAAAACTTTTGAAAGTGTCCACAGGCCAAAGAAAGTTTTCAACAACACAATATTATTATCTTTGTAAATATATGAATAAAGTTTTCAAAGTGTACATGGGTGAGAGAAAATGTTCAGTAAATAATTTCAAATAAATGTATACATTTAAGATACCTATTTTCATTATTGCTCAACATAAGTCTCCATTCTTTACATCCGTGCATAACGTATGAAGCAAGAGCTCGACAACAAGGCCACTTGCGAACAACTATCCTTATCCTCTAATGAGAAGAACATAATATTACATTCTGCCTATTATTTTTAGAATAAAGAATTTATACGATACTTTTTAGCTTGTTTGAACCATTTGATAGGTCATTTACATATACATATATATATGTTTCAGCCAATCCCAATCAACACTTTTCCACCAAATGACGACAGGATGTCCACACAGGACGTTGTGCAGAACTTGTCAATGAACAAAGGATGCATTTCACTCAGGTTCAATGAGTCACAGCATTTACCCTGGGACAATCCACACAACATCGTCAGCCAGGAGGTGGAGAGAATAGCAGGTGAAGTTAGAGATCTGACACTGTTATTTGTATTCCTAATTGGTGGACCAGCAAATATAATCAACATGGCAGTTTTCTACAAGCAAAGTTTAAAGGATCGTGTCAACCTTTGTCTGTTTATGCTGGCTGTATCTGACGAGCTCTTCTTAACTTCGAGTTTATTTCTACATTTTGAAAATGCATACCTTTATTTGAGCATGCAACCCATTCAAACACCAGTAAACAAATTCATGGCCAATAACAATCTCGTTGTCTTTCTGAAATTTGGATTCGTTTCCTACTTCCTGTCTGCCATGATTGCCTGTGAGAGATGTTTCTGTGTCCTCAGACCACTGAAATATCAGACTCTGGTGAGAACGAGAACCATGGCCATCATCATTTTGTCAGTCAGTGTAATTGTGCTTGGTTTGTTTTTCATTGTATGTTATCGGTTTTGGATTCAATGCGTATACGACCCGGTGAGTGGCAAAGCCATAATGATGATGACCGGTGGTGGATTCTACATCAATCACAAAGATTTCGTTGACATTCTCGATGGCATCATATTCGGAGCTGCCTTACCTGGTACATTGATGATCACAGTCGTATCTGCAACAATAATTACAACGGTAAAACTTCGTCAGATTGTGACATGGCGTACTGAATCATCGTCTTCACTCTCTGCACGGGAAGTGTCACTGACGAAAATGTTGATTGGCAATTCTGTGTTTTTCATCATATGCATTTCTCCTGTGTGTGTTTTTCGTTTCGCATATCTGTTCTTGCCAGGGATGACTGCTGGAGGCAAATATCACAATTTCTTTCTTGCTACGTTGTGGATTTTGCAAACCTCAAGCTTTTTCAATTCTTCGTTGAATTTCTTTATTTACTATAGTATGGGCACCCGGTACAGGGAAACGTTTCGGACATTATTCAGGAGAAAGCAAAACCAATAGAAATACATGGAATTAAAAAAATATATTATTAGATATTTTGATGATGGTTATGATATACTTTGATGATAATGTTTTGTTCACAATATATGTGCATTTATGTGTGTGTGTGGGGGGGGGGGGGGGGGGTATGTGTGTACGTACGTGTGCGTGCGCGTGTGCGTATGTGTGTTTGTGTATGTGTGCTTGCACAAATACAACTGAGAACTGAGAAACATTGTGGTTTGGCCACCATATTGATGTGAACTGGTGGGCTTTCCTGTTCGATTTGAAAATCAAACTTTCCATTGAATTTGTGTTCATAAATGGTTTGCCTGCCACTGAAAGAGAATTACAATTGTTCTCACAGACAAAATATTTCAGTTGAAGACTATCGAGTCGGGGCTGCTTTGCATTTCATGTATTAGTATCTGTGGGAATCTTCATTTTCTGTCAACGAATAATATTTAATATAAAGTAATATACAAATTGTCATGTATTGTTCTTCTTTTTTTTCTTTTTCATCTTCTTCTTCTCTCCACCTTCTTCTTCTTCTTCTTCTTCTTCTACCTCTACTCCTCCTCCTCTTCTTTGTTCTCCATATCAGATGCTTAATCCCGTTCAGTGGATGAAGGTTCTCCCCGTGGGAATGCCGGGGGGGGGGGGGGGGGGTCTTTTCTATAAATAGTAACCCCCACCTTCTGCAAGTTCTGTGCTTGTAACTTCCTCTAATCTGTCACTCTCTTTGACTCTGCCTTTTCCCTTTGCTTGCTGTCATCTACTATCTCTCTGCCTTTCCGGTCCATTCTCCTGCCTTTTTTTCCAGAAACACTTTCAAAAAGATTTCCTTCAGCCGAAGTCGGACATGCTGGGCCTAATTATTTCTTACTTAGGCGCATAACGGCAGCATGACGCATCTGCGCTCATAATTTACAGGAAATTGTCTGAGCGATCGAAGAAGTAGAAGAAGTGGATGAAGGTCGCAGTCAGCTGCAGCTGAACCCCGCAGCTTGTCCCGGAGTACCACAGGCCATGGGCCATGTCATTTGCATCTCAGGGTGCTGAGAGTAAGACAGTCCTGCACTGCATGATGTGGTCTGGAGTCTGCCTTGTTCAGGGTTTTGTTTGTTTTTGTTTTTTGGTTGTTGTTTTTTTATTACTTGGGGCCTGACATTAGGTCTTTAGTATAACAGAAATGTGTGTATGTCAACGATAATGGTTTCTTGGAACTGACGTGATAGAGAGACAAAAGAGAATACACCATGGCAAAAGTCCAAGTAACCTGTTATGTGGAGAATTATTATATCAAAAACCAACTGTCTGTGTGTGTGTGTGTGCCCGTGTGTGTGTGTGTATGCGTGTGTGCATGCGTGCGTGCGTGCGTGAGTGCGTGCGTGTGTGTGTATCGCTTCAATTTTGCTATCAGCCCTAACGTGGCGATGGCAACGGCAACCAAGGCGGCCGTGTCATTTGCGCGGTTTGGCAAATGCGCGAAACGCGTATACACCGGCCTCTCGGCACCAGTATCTCCGATATTTCTGGACGGATTGCCTTCACATTTCGAAGTTAGATGACCGGGGACAGTGACTATCGGTGTGCCAAACTGGAAGTGAATCAATTGATAAACGCGCGCGATATGCGCCGCTTCACCTTTTCAGAAACCGCGGCGAAACGACACCATACACTGACTCAACATTTGATACGTGCATGACCTGGGATAGTGACTATCTTGGTGCAAACTCTCAACACCATCCATTCATAAATGTGCGCGATATGAGCGGGGGATGGTTGGGGTGGGGTTGTGGGGTGGAACGGGATGAGAGAAGAAGATGGAAGGAGGGAGAGAGACAAAAGTAATACTATAATATTTCGCGGACCCGGCGAAACCGGTACTCAGCGTTACCGGTACTTGGCGTTACCGGTACTAGGCGTTACCGGTACTTGGCGTTGCGCTAGTAATAATAATTTCGACACGAGAGGAGAGATAAGGCAGAACAATTAGAACAGAGACACAGTACAAAGCTTTGCAACAAGACAACTCATTTTCAATTGCTTTTTTTTTAAATGTCAGCCAACCATAATCGATGGCCTGGAGTCAAAACGGACTATCTTTAGATAGTCCATTGACATATTATTGAACTCATTACGAAAACTAATAACTTATATTTTCAAAAAAGACTGCCGAAATATACACAAAAAAAAACACTTTTTGATATTTCTGCAGTCATTGTTTTATACAAGTTATTAGTTTTTGTAATAAATCCAATAATACGTCAATTGACTGTCTAAAGATAGTCCGTTTTAACTCCAAGTCATCGATATAGTGACCTCTTTAGAAGTTCTTACGACGAGCAAAGTTGGGAACAACTTTGATTGTGCAGTTCTATTATGAGGAAGAGTTGTTGCGAAAGGAAGGGGTTACAAACCGACTAATAATAATAGTCACTGTGTTGATAGACAGCCTCCATGAACTCAAAACTTTAAACATAATCTATTTGATGTGATGCTTTCACTGTCTGTCAAATAGCAGCAACATCCAGCCACGTGACGATATTTATTTACAGTGATTCAAAGCAGACTATTAACAAAAATTGAAATCTGTTCCATCATTATCTTATTCCAGGTTCACTCTAGTCCAAAAGAAACCAGTCTCTAAATGACCTAGAAAACGAGAAAAAAAATTGCAGTTTGTATCTTTAAACGGTTATATCTTCATATTGATCAAGATAACAGAGGCGATCCCTCACCATAATACTTCTTAAGCATCATACTACCAATACTACTTAGAAATATCTGGCCAGAAAAAAACGTTTGGTTGAAAAATCACGAAAAATCTTATTTCTAGGCCTATTTAAAGACTTTCCTTCTGGACTATGAAGCTACAAGGGTGACTTCCGATGATTGCACCAGATGTTATTCAATTATGTTCATAGCCATTGAGTGAGTTTTGTTCACAGACACGGGCAAACAAGCACAAACAAAATTATGTAAGAAAAAGAGAAAACGTTGCTTCTAGGGAGAGGTGGGCCTACACAAAGGTGGGCTGATGGCGAAGGGAGAACTAGTCGAGACTTAAAGATGAAACCAGGACAACGCCAACGCCAACGACTACCTGAATGAATCGTGACATCACGCGTTGCCGATGTATAAATCGATAAAGATTGATAAGGATAACACGTCCTGGTTTTGATAATGAGAGGGCAAGGGAGCCAATTGGGTGTTTATATTTTAGGGCAATTTGTTTTTTGTTTATCCGATCTTGTTTCATTAATATTTTATTTTCAAAGATTTCTTAGCAAAAAAGAAAAAAAAATGCATTGATTATTTATATTATTTATATTCTTTATTTATTCCTTCCTTTACATATTTCTTTTTTTGTGTGTCGTTGAATAATTATTATAAAAAAACTGATATCTGTTTCGTGGCGGTACCATAGCCGATGAGGTTTAACCGAGGCGTGGTTACTGCTACACATATCTGTATTGTTAAAAAAAATCGGGACTTTACTGGTGTTGCACTGCCTCTGGGCATTGCCTCCAGTATTGTTCCTACCATCTTCGTATATGTGTCTATGACCGAGAGGACAAAAAACACAATTTTTCATTCATTCTGATATCTGTTTCTTTTAATGTTAGTGCATTCCACACACCATCACAATAAGCCTACAAGCCTAATTCATAATTGTACTTTTAATTATTATAAAAAAAGATCATGCTACAAGTGAATACCAGGCAGATTTAGGTGGATTACATGGCTTCAAGACCCACCCCCCACATACACACCACCCCTGAATAAGCAGTTTGTGTGTGCGTGGGGGGGGGGGGTAATTGAAAACTGAGAAAGTGCTGTTTATAATACTGTTGTTTGGTTTTGCTTGTTTGTCTGTTCAGTTAAAAGAAAGATAAATGGAACGTGTTGATTGGAGTTTTAAAATTCTGCAATTTCAATAACTGGATTTTGCAATGAGATTTTTTACCCGAAATTGTTGTCTTTTTTCTCTAAAATACACGTGCTTCCTTGGATGCTTTCAGGGTTGTGACAGTCACACATTTTATTAAACGCAAAAATCTTCAGTTTTGCGCCATGCAGCCGCTAACATAATGGACATAAAAGAGGGCAACCTGTGTTTCAAAATCAACACATTTTTTTCTTAAATCTTAACTCTTGTCACCAGTCCTTAGGTTTTTTTTAGTGTGTGTGTTTAGTGTCATTGTTTGGTCCGTGCTTCCGTCCGTGTACGTGTGTGGGCCTGTTCGTCCGACCGAGCGTGTGTCTTAGCATCACATTTTCTTGAAAATCATTCAGACTATTTAAAGGGGCACACTGACGGATGAGTTTTTGCAAGAAATACGTCCAGATCAGCAGGAAAACACCCTTTACAGAGATCGCAACACTCACTTTGCTCTGGTTTCCCAGAAATCAAACCGTCAAAAAGGCGATTCCTCCTTGGCGGAGGTGCTAGAAGTCAAATTATTTCACCCAAAGAGAAGGCGTTTGCCGTCTCTTTTTTAATGGCCGCCTGCGTTTAGACCAAATCGTTTGCACGAACTTTTCGCAATACAAGCCTTTTTTATCTCTTTTTTTTTATATTGTATACAGTTTATCTAAAGGAGTTTCGCTCACAACAAAGGAAATAGCTACTTTTTTTTTTTACTGCACTACAAAAAAAGAAAACGCTTCAACCACAATGAGTGACCTCCACCCACCCCATCCAAAATGGCTACTCTCTCCGGCATCTCCGCCAAGGAGGAATCGCCGTTTTGACGGTTTAATTTCTAAGAAACCAGAGCAAAGTGAGTGTTCCGATCCTTGAAAAGGCTGTCTTTCTGGTGATCTCGACGTGTTTCTTGCAAAAACTCATCCGTCCGAGTCCACCTTTAAATAACTGTTCCCACACAATTTCCAGAGGATATTAGCCATCGACTGACCATTATACTTTCATATCAAGGTCAAGATCACGCCGCTGCTGAGTTTCACCCCCAGAACACCATTGAGTCAATATATCGCCAAGTTTCGAACATATTTCAATGCGTTTTCCTTTTCTCTTCTTTTTCTTGAGCAGCCTGACAGCAGAGACATTTTGAACCCGTTGACCTTGAACTTGAGGTTTTCGTATGAAAACCGTTGGTCGCACTCCCATTTAATCAAGACACCACCAACAACCACGCTCCAACTTGGACCAAATAAGACAACGTGACCACCGCCACTGAAGAGGATGCTCCCCGTTTAAGATAGTGGCACAGAGGTAACGTAACGCGTTCGCCTCCTATACAATAAACCCGATTTTGAACAAGGGTACAGGGGATTTTCCCTCTCACTCTGCACTAAGCCTAATGGTCTGAACGTGCAGTCTTTCGGATGAGACAATAAACCCAGGTCCCGTGTGACAATACACTTAGCACACGTTAAACTCAGTGGCAACCCACCCCCCTTCCTTCCTAAAATCGCGTGCAAATAAAAAATAAAATGTGTGGCGAGCCTCTGGCTGCGACGCGCTCTCAATGTGAAAGCAACCCGAATTTGACAGAGACGCCTCTGTGACTATAAAGTACCAAATACCAAATACCAGACCCTCCACCCAACGACCATCAACCCGCTCTGCGGACACTTCCACGACGACCACCGCACCAGAACATCTTGTCCGTAAAAGGCCTGCTCCACTGCATACGAATCGATTCACTGACTACGATTTTTTTTTTTTTTTTTTTTCTTCTTCTATTATTCACACATCTTGGTCACCATGTCTGAGTTTATGTCCTAATTGTTTCTTGTCTTGTTTCATATGTCAATATTTGTTAATGGAGATAAGTTAATTAGCGGTTTAAAAAAAAGGATTCATATGTGCAATTCCAGCAACTGTGTTGTGCATGTATATGTGTGTGTGTGTGTATGGTGGTGTATCTGTGCATGATGGTATAATGTGCCTGTCTATATGGTGATGAGTACTGTTAAAAAAAAAAGTGTTTTTGTTGGTTTTTGTTGTTGGTTTTTGTTTGGAGCCTATGTAATACTATGTTGATGTGTACTGTTATGGTGTCTTTTGGGCTATTGTTTGTAATGTTTGATGCCGCAGGTGTGAATGGTACGTGTATGCATTTTCTTGTGCCCCCAGGGTTTTTTGAAATAAAGTTGATTTGATTTGATTTGTTTGCTACGATCCGATTTTGACGATGTGAGTCATGATTCACGTTAAGTTCATGTATTGGGTCTACTTGAGTATGCAGAGCGAAAGTAGTAGAATTACTTTTAGACAGAAGTATTTCATGGGAATCATGACTCGCATCGTCACAACCGCATCGCATTGACAGCGAATGGCATGTAGTTGTAGCAGGCTCTTAAAAGGCCCGCTACACTGCATACGATTCGATTTACGACGATCCGATTTTGACATTTGTGAGGCAGGATTGACGTGAAATCTGATGAAATCACGAGTCTGATAAAATATCTTATTTTTTATATCGGACATTTTTCTTGATTCGTGTATTGCGGTCTCCAAGAGTAGAGTGAACGAAAACAGTAGTTATTTTTAGATGCAAGTATTTCACGTGAATCATGACTCACAAACATCGTCACAATCGTATCGTATTGGGGTCAAAGCGTATGGGAAGAAAAAGAAGAAGAATTCTTACAAATGCAATAGTACTCTCCCTTCAGGGGAAAATCCTAATAATAATAACTAGAGGAATTGTGTTTGTCTTTGAGAGTAAACATGACAGGATTCTCCCCTCAAGTAGCCGCTTTTTAATATTGCAAATTTCGCTATCCTTTAATACCAAGCAACTTTTCGGAAATTTTCAGTCAAATCGGACACCAAAAAAGGGAGAAAAAGAAAAAAGAAGAGGAAGAAGAAGAAAAGGAATTCTTACAGTAACAAGAGTATTCTCCCTATAGGGGAGAATCCTAATAATAATATAATAATAACTAGAGGGCTTATTCAGGCCTTTCAGAGCAAACATGACAGGATTCTCCCTCCACCAGCCTTTTGACAGGATTCTCCCTCCACCACTTCCGGCTCTGATTGATACCGGAAGTGTTGCATCTATAATCTTTAATAATCACAAAAAATAGGAATGCATTTCGTGCAGCCGTTTTCGGTTTATTTAAGATGAAAATGTTGCCACATTTTGTCATTTCCATCTCCACTTCCGGTTCAGGTTTTAACGGAAATGTTGCAACGTTACACCTGAATAAATTCTGAAAATATTAATGTATTCATTGCAGCCGTTTTCGAGTTATTCAAGAGTGAAATTTAGCCAAATTTGGCTATTTTGGGCAATATTTCGGCCAACGTTTGGCCAATGGGTTTAATATTGGACACGTTGCATAAGCATAGTGTCTTTCAACGTTTCTGAAATTTCCAGCGAAATCGGTTAAAAAATTTAAAAAAATCCCATAAATGGAAATCAGTGAAAATTTACATCAATTGAATAACTGCCAAACAGTCGTTTTTGATATATTCAAAATTGAAATGTTGCCGATGTTGCGGTTTTTCGGCCATATTTTGCAGAACATTCGGCGAAATTATTTAATTTTTCAAATTTCTAATACCCACATGGTCCTGCAACGTTTCTGAAAATGTCAGCCAAATCGGACGAAAAAGAAAAAAAGAACAATTCTAATAAATGCAATAGTATTCTCCCTAAAGGTGAAAATCCTAATAACTAGAGGGCTTATGTTTGCCTTTCTGAGCAAACAGGACCGGATTATCCCATACACCAACCATATTTACATAATCTTAAACTCCAATAAATGACGTAGGTGTCTGTTTTATGTCATTCCGTTTCTCTGTCTCTGTCTCTCTCTCTCTCTCTCTCTCTCTCTCTCTCTGTCTGTCTGTCTGTCTGTCTCTCTCTCTCTCTCTCTCTCTCTCTCTCTCTCTCTCTCTCTCTCTCTCTCTCTCTCTCTCTCACACACACACACACACACACACACACACACACACACACACACACACACACACACACACACATACACACAGACTGGCTTTCTCTCTTTCTCTCTTTAGACATACAATAATGTATTACTAGTCTACTTTGCTAGTAATACAGTGATCACAACAATGTGGCACAAATCAGTAAAACAAAAAAACCCACTATGAAAACACCTGACTGAACGGTGATGTACAAATACAAATCACAGATGAAGGAAGACAATATTTGTATATCCGCTCAGCGTCTTTGTTAATCAAGTGGATGCTGCTACACTTATTTTGTGTTTCTTGCATCCACACAAAACATGTTTTGCCACAAATCAAAGACACACCATTACTTGAGTGAGAATGGGCAATTTTATTTTAAAAGTGCCAATATCATTTTAAATCACATCACCAAAAATTATGAAGTATAAATATTTCTTTGCATCAAACAATCAGCAAAATAATGTCAAAAGTGCCAACATAACTTTATATCATGTTACCCAACATTTTAAAGTACCAATATTACTTTGCATAAAACAATAACAAACTTTATGTTTTAATACTACTAGCGCAACGCCGAGTACCGGTAACGCCTAGTAACGGTAACGCCAAGTACTGGTAACGCTGAGTACAGGAAATTTGAAGCGATTCGGTTAAGAAACGGCGGAGTTATAAGGCCCCGTTTCCCGTTGGCGCTGCTCTGAGAGTGACGCTCTCTCCCGATTCTCTTTATATTTGCTGCCAGGCTTCGCCCCTGCCGCAGCAAGCCTGACAGCAAATTTAAAGCGATTCAGTTACAAAACGGCGGAGTTATTTGTGAAAAGGTGAAGCGGTGTATATCGCGCGCGTTTCTGCATCGATTCGCTTCCGGTTTGGCACGTCGATAGTCACCGTCCCCGGTCATCGACCTGCCACATTGGAAGGCAATCGGTCCAGAAATACCGGCGATACGGGTGCCGAGATGCCGGTGGATATGCGTTTCACGCATTTGCCAAACCGCGCAAATGACACGGCCGCCTCGGTTGCCGTTGCCATCGCCCCGTTAGGGCTGATAGCAAATTTGAAGCGATTCTGTCGAAAAACGGCGGAGTTATATGGCCCGTTTTGTTTTTCAGACAGACACACACACACACATACACACACACACACACACACACACACACACACACACACACACACACACACACACGGGACACTTGGCTTTTTATTATATGATGACACTATTACTGAGTGTCATGCTCTCCCTTAACAGAGAGACCTATAGTTGATAATATTATGCATAGGGTATGTACAGAGAGGGTGCACATTCCTGTCATTCTAATTCTTGGTTCTTGGTTTGTCCTCTGAGCGAACAGTCAAAACCGTTTTACTCTTTGTCTACCATTTTAATGGTCGCCATTAATTGTCCGAGTTGACCATTCACAATCCCTTGGTCGTTGTCCACTAATTTGATGACCTTAGTAGATGTGGGAAACTGGACACGATGTAATCTCCTTTCCCTTGTTTTACAATTTGATTGCCTCCATGTTTTTTTCTGGATAGAGACAAGAGGAATGTGTCCTCTGGCCCTATGATTGTGTATATAAGTTGGGGATAATTTGCCAGAAAAAGAGAGACACACACTACGCTTGAATCTAGAAGAATAAAGTACTCTTAAAAGTGACCAGCAGTTTCCTCTCTCTGCCTGGATGACTGACTGTGTGAGATGGCCAGCCACTAGACTCTTACTACTGTTTCCATGTGTCTCTCCGCTGCTTCTACGTATTATCTTGTAATTGTTGTGTTACAAGACTTATAAGACAACAATTATACCAAGCAGCAGAATATAAGAAACATTTTAACCGTTTCGCCGCCAGCCATTTTTCAACAAAAAATGTCCATTAAACTTACCTGGGTAGACAAAAATGTCACCTGCAATATTGGGTTTTTCTCTATGACATGTATAACGTAAGACCTTTCCTTACCTCCCAAAATTAAGAAAATATGATCATTGATAACATGCCCTGATTTGATGCCTTTTAGTGACATGGGTGTTAAACCATTGTGGTGCAAAAATGCGACATTGGCGGTGAAAGGGTTAAAATAAAGTGATAAACACACACTTTTTTTAAGGAATACAGTTCTTATTAAACATGTGTGGGGTCTGACTGCCTTGACAGCTTTTACCAAAATATCGAACATGTGGAGGTGATCGGGTGGAAGGAGGGATAAAGCATTTCAGAAAATGACTTTGATTAATGTAGTTTTCGATTTGACAGATTTGGAATACAACTCGTTTGGGGGACAGTCGGATTTTTTAAAAGGATGTTGACGTTTGTTGTATGTCTTATCAAAATTGCTTCTGGTTCGAAAGTTACTTGGTATAATTATTGTTTCCGGTTTGTCATACACTCCATAACTACAAATTATTCTAAACTTACGTATCTTGATTTACGGCAAAAAAGCAAATTTGTGTTTCTTACATCCGCACAAAACCTTTTTTACCACAAAGCAAGGCCACACCATTACGTGAGTGAGAATGGGCAACTTTATTCTAAAAGTGCCAATATCATTTTAATAATAATAATTATAATTATAATAATAATAATAATAATAATAATAATAGTAATAATAATTTGAATTTATATAGCGCTCTTTCTCACATGAGCTCAGTGCGCTTTACATTGATAACAAGAACATTGAAAGCAAACAAATAATGAATCATTAGAAAGTAAAATAAACATGATGCTTGCACGCAACGTTCTCTTTCTTCCTCACACACACACACGCACACACACACACACGCATGTACGCATGCATGTACGCAGGCACACACATGAACGCACACACGCACACATACACACATATACACGCACGCACATACTCACACACACTCTCAAAATTATACAAGAGTACAATAGTCGCAATATGAATATTCTAAGACGAACCATAGACCGCATTCACCTTCCCAATCAAGCTTAGATACAATACTGGAAATGAAGTCATTCTGCCATCGACATACCAGTTACATGACTAATTATTATAGACAAATTTTCCAATTTAAACAAAGAAACTATTCTACCTCCTTTACAAGCGCTTAAAGTTTACAAGACGTAGATTGTCTACCACATTGTACATAGAACTTACGAAATATAAAAGAATTGTAAAACAAACTTTCACAAGATTTTTGGAATGAAGAGGATCCCCCACCCCTACCCTCACACACAAACACTAATCAATTATAATATGTCCGAAACAAGTGAGTTTTAAGGGCAGAGCGAAAGGCAGATATAGAGTCAGATGAGCGGACATGTTGTGGGAGGGAATTCCATAAGTGAGGTGCTAAATAGTAGAAGGATCTTTCATCAAAAGATTTCGTGTAGACCTGAGGAACCTTGAGTGTGCAGCAGTCAGAGGAAGAACGTAGGGAGCGAGCAGGTGTGTAGACGGTTACTAGTTCGGAGAGATAGACAGGGCCAGAAGAGTGAATGTGACGTAAGTGTCCCGCGCGACCCCTCTTTCTTTATCTTCACCCCCCCCCCTCTCCTTTTCTTTTCTCTGTCCGGCCGCCACGTTAATTGCCACCCACCATCTAAAGAATGCCGATTAAGGGATTGGTCCCTTTCAAGTTCAATTTGTCTCCCCGGTCGGCATGCAACCCCTACCGAGGTTATCTCCCTTCACCCCCCCCCCCCTCTTATCTACCGTCTCATCAAGAGATAGTGATATCAAGAGTCGGCTCCCTTTGTAAGACACCTCGCCCTTACCCATCACAAGAAAGTGACAACCACGGTTATCTCCCTTTGAAGACGGTTTTGCTTTTCCGAGCACGAGAAGGATTTGAATGTCGGCACGTGATAAGGATGTAATAGGCGCGTGATTGTTCTGTACACTCTGAACAGCATCTTGTGACGTGTCGACTGTAATAAACCAATGACAGGCTTTCATTGTTTGAAAGTGAAGGCTATAATTGGCGTAGTGAGAAAAAGTTTTTCACACAAGACGCTGAAACTGACTAGAGCAACACCTCTCCCAGCCAGAATAGCCCACCTACAGGGCATCGTGGGCAGGAAGATCATCCCTGTCTCACAAGCACCAAGACGGGAAAGACGCCCCGCACCCAGAATCCGTGAGGAGACCACGCCTGAACCGTGCCATCCCGCGAAGCCGTAACCGGAACGACTGGGAGCTACTCTCATCTGACGAGCAAGCCCAGCTACACCAGCACTCGCCGATCACTACGGAGGAACCTGACAACAGCTAAGTCCCCCGGACTGCGCCAATCATTTGAACTTTCCTACGGACAATGAAGATAATTAGTAACCCTTCCGGCATGGGGCGAACCTTATAGAAAGACAAAAGTCTTATAAATCCTTTCGGATTTCATTGTTTTTTTATCCATATTTTGTTTTGGCGCCATTGAGCTGCTTTATTATTATTGTTGCATAATCTTATGCAGATTTTGTGAGTAAATAAAATACAAGTGTCAAATAATCCTGAACCCTTTGGTCAGACTGATGAGAGTGGGAGTCTTGTAATTTCATGTAAAACCCTACTTCTCTCTGTCTGCCATTTAGAGCAATTCAACCACTTGTATTTCTTACAACCATACGAGCCAGAACCCGGGCACAAATATAAATTTATTAGATGAAAAGGGGCCGGGAAAGTTGCTCATCTCCCATACCCTAGAGAAGTGGGCTAAAGGCAAATTTTCTAAAGTCTTCCCTAGGGACTTAGCCTTTTAACCCATTACCTCGTCACATCTAATTGGGGGCTCGCGTCCGGGATATTTTTTTTCATAAAGTCTAACAAATTTCAATTCAAACGGTAGTTCCTTTTCAAAACTTATCTTGTGTCCACTGGGAAAGTTATTGTGATTTGGTTCACTGTGTTTTGATTTGATTTGTTTGAATGCTATTTATGACTTTATTTTGATGTGCATGCTATTTCTGTTTATGCTGAAATAGTTAAGTGTTGTTTGATACATTCAACTCAGCAGCTTTGTTTTTATTTTGAATAGTTGTATTTACAACCATGGCTGAGATTGTTAAACTTAGGAGGGAACTTAAAGAATGGGGAGAATCTCTGGGATTGTCAGGCCAAGAGTTAGCTAATTTTGTCATATCTGAATACGACAAAGAGAAAGCTCGCGAGACTCAAGAGGCTGACAAAGCTCGGGAGGCTCAAGAGGCTGACAAAGCTCGGGAGGCTCAAGAGGCTGATAAAGTCCGCGAGGAGGCTCAGAAAGACAAACAGAGAGCTCATGAGGCTCAAGAGGCTGATAAAGCTCGGGAGGAAGCTGAGAAAGACAAACAGAGAGCTCATGAGGCGCAAGAGGCTGATAAAGCTCGCGACACTCAGGAGCAAGAGAACATCCGTACCCATGAGTTTAGGCAGAGGCAACTAGTGCAGGATGCCAAAAATAAAGAACTCGAACTTGAGGCCACTGAGCGAGAAAAGGCGCGAGACCATGAACTAGCTATGAAGCAGCTAGAAAACTCAGCAGACTCTGAGACTGCTGCCCCTCAAAATTTTCCCCCTCCCATTCATACCTCAGCCATGACCTTCACATTGGAGGCATTCAATGAGGCAACAGAATCTATCGATGCATTCCTCGATAGATTTGAAAGACTGGCCCAGGAATTTGAGCTTGCTCCGGAAAAGTACAACCTCAAGCTTGCCCAAAGTCTCAGGGGTGTGGCTTATGAGGTATACAGCAAACTTCCGTCAAGCCAAATTACTGACTAAAATACGAGTTGACAGCTGACGCCTACCGGAAAAGGTTCCGGTCAACCCGAAAAGGTAGGGGAGAGTCCTATGCCCAATTTTCAGATAGACTGGGGAACTATTTGACAAAATGGGTGTCCCTTTCTGCCAAAACTGAGTCCTATGAGGATCTCCGGGAACTGATGGTTTGCGAGCAACTGCGCGAAACCATGTCCCCAGAGTTACGCACCTTTACTGCCGAACAAGGTGCCACAATTCTGGCTGACCTCATCCAGCTAAGTGATAGGTACACTCTAGCCCATGATGAACCTAGCGCCCCTAAACGGCCAAAACTACAGCAAGTTGTTGGGTCCACTGCTTCACAGCAGAGCAGGGGTAACCCCAACTCC
The DNA here is from genome assembly GCA_017654935.2 of Phymorhynchus buccinoides. Taxonomy (NCBI): domain Eukaryota; kingdom Metazoa; phylum Mollusca; class Gastropoda; order Neogastropoda; family Raphitomidae; genus Phymorhynchus; species Phymorhynchus buccinoides. Next base: position 8,042,616 of record CM065702.1, read on the forward strand.
AACAGTGGGTCAAACAGTTCTACCCATGAACGACAACCACTGGGACAACCCTTATTCTGCTCATACTGCAAGTCGAACACCCACAATCGGGATGACTGCAGGAAACTTGCTTACAAGCGGCAAAATGTTGCAACTATGCAAGTCGTCTCGACTTCGCAGAATTGCACAAACCCCTCCCCAGTACAGTGTCCAGGCACACCGTCAGTCGTCGGACAGGCGACTGTCAACAACATCCCTGTTCAGTGTCTCTATGACACTGGACTGTCATGCGACGCAATTGTCTGCGGATCCTTAGTCCCCGCATCAGCATACACGGGAGACTTCATCTCTCTGCAGGGCCCTGATGCTGCAATCCCCCCATCCACTTTGCCAGTCGCCATAATCAATGTCGACACCAGATATGTTAAGGGACCCATCAAGGCAGTGCTCATGGACAGTCCTGTCTATGACCTCATACTGGGAGCACAGTATGTGTTTTTAGGGCACCCCTCTCAACCTGCCATAGTTTCAGCAGCATTCCCTTCTCCCCAAGCAACAAACCAACTCCCTCCCTCCTTCCCAAAGAGCAAATCTCCCTCAGCAGGGAAGAAACCTCTCAACGCGGCAAACCAAATTGCCGCGCGAGCCAATCCAGATTGTCCCAAGTCCCCAAGTCCGCCACAACTTGGAAAATCCTTCCCAAGGAATGTCCACCTAACGACCCAAGACCACTCGCCACAGGTACCTCAGGTGAAAGGCAGCACTGTACCCGCAAACACCCACCGAAGGTACTATCGGGACAGGCCGCCGCACGTACAGCCGTCACCTACCCCTCCCTTTCAGCGAGTGGCAGTCGACTTGGTCGGGCCTCTACCTCAACGGAAGAAGAAATTCCGGTACATAGTCACCGTGGTCGACATATGTACCATGAGGTGCGATGCCGCCCCAATCTCCTCACTTGATGCTAGTCAGGTAGCCGCGGCACTCAAAGCCATTTTCGCCCGAATCGGCCTACCAAACCACATCATCAGCAATGATGAATCCAGGCTAAAGGGGAAACTCAGGCAAGAGGTGTTTGCTATTCTGCAATCAACCTTGGGACAACTCAACACAGGATTGCCGCACCAACCTCAGTCGGAATCCATTCCACTGATCTCTAACCCACCTGCTCCTTTGAACTCTGTGTTGCGACCAGATGTTCCACCATTCCAGCCGACCCAGTCTCCCCACTAATTTGTCCCTGTCACCCAAGTCGAAAGTGGAGTCGGCGTTCCACAGGAAGATTCCGGTACCAGAATCTTTTCTTCGGGGGGCCTCTGTGACGTAAGTGTCCCGCGCGACCCCTCTTTCTTTATCTTCACCCCCCCCCCCCCCTCCTTTTCTTTTCTCTGTCCGGCCGCCACGTTAATTGCCACCCACCATCTAAAGAATGCCGATTAAGGGATTGGTCCCTTTCAAGTTCAATTTGTCTCCCCGGTCGGCATGTAACCCCTACCGAGGTTATCTCCCTTCACCACCCCCCCCCTCTTATCTACCGTCTCATCAAGAGATAGTGATATCAAGAGTCGGCTCCCTTTGTAAGACACCTCGCCCTTACCCATCACAAGAAAGTGACAACCACGGTTATCTCCCTTTGAAGACGGTTTTGCTTTTCCGAGCACGAGAAGGATTTGAATGTCGGCACGTGATAAGGATGTAATAGGCGCGTGATTGTTCTGTACACTCTGAACAGCATCTTGTGACGTGTCGACTGTAATAAACCAATGACAGGCTTTCATTGTTTGAAAGTGAAGGCTATAATTGGCGTAGTGAGAAAAAGTTTTTCACACAAGACGCTGAAACTGACTAGAGCAACACCTCTCCCAGCCAGAATAGCCCACCTACAGGGCATCGTGGGCAGGAAGATCATCCCTGTCTCACAAGCACCAAGACGGGAAAGACGCCCCGCACCCAGAATCCGTGAGGAGACCACGCCTGAACCGTGCCATCCCGCGAAGCCGTAACCGGAACGACTGGGAGCTACTCTCATCTGACGAGCAAGCCCAGCTACACCAGCACTCGCCGATCACTACGGAGGAACCTGACAACAGCTAAGTCCCCCGGACTGCGCCAATCATTTGAACTTTCCTACGGACAATGAAGATAATTAGTAACCCTTCCGGCATGGGGCGAACCTTATAGAAAGACAAAAGTCTTGTAAATCCTTTCGGATTTCATTGTTTTTTTATCCATATTTTGTTTTGGCGCCATTGAGCTGCTTTATTATTATTGTTGCATAATCTTATGCAGATTTTGGGAGTAAATAAAATACAAGTGTCAAATAATCCTGAACCCTTTGGTCAGACTGATGAGAGTGGGAGTCTTGTAATTTCATGTAAAACCCTACTTCTCTCTGTCTGCCATTTAGAGCAATTCAACCACTTGTATTTCTTACAACCATACGAGCCAGAACCCGGGCACAAATATAAATTTATTAGATGAAAAGGGGCCGGGAAAGTTGCTCATCTCCCATACCCTAGAGAAGTGGGCTAAAGGCAAATTTTCTAAAGTCTTCCCTAGGGACTTAGCCTTTTAACCCATTACCTCGTCACAGTGAACAGCACCGAAACAAAGGCAAGCTATTTTATACTTGATTCTAGCCTCTACTGGAAGCCAGTGCAAGTTACGAAGATGAGGTGTTATATGATCAGAGCGTGGAATCTTGAGGGTGAGGCGTGCTGCACTGTTTTGCAGTTTTTGAACACGCTGCAGGAGGTACTGCAGACAGCCACAGAGAAGAGAGTTGCAATAGTCAATGCGGGAAAGAATAAAGGCAGAAATAAGAGTTTTTGTGGCTTCAACAGACAGAAAGTGTCGAACCGCACTGATTCTTCTGAGCTCGTAATTGATGGAACGTATGAGATTACTAAGCTGACTATGCATTGTGAGATTTGAATCGAGAGTGACACCGAGATTCTTTGCTGACTTAGAAAACTGAACACAAGCATTGCCAACTGTAAGGGTTTCTGGAAGAGAGATAGCTGCAGACATACGATGAGAGGAAACAATCAGAGCTTCCGTCTTGTCATCATTAAGTTTTAATTTCTTGCAGGTCATCCAGGATTTGACATCATGAATGCAGGATTTCATAGACCGAATAGCGCTGTCGAGTTGGGTAGTTTCTGCCAATTTTTGAAGCTGGGTATCATCAGCAAAGGAATGGTCAATAACAGACTGACTATCGACAACATCAGAGAGAGGAGCAGTGTACAAGACAAAGAGAACTGGCCCCATAACACATCCAGGTACACCATTAGAAATTAACTTCGGATCTGAACTGCAGTTGTTGATCAAGACAGTCTGAAAGCGATTTGTTAGATATGAGGAGAACCACTGCAGAGCTGTAGAATGGATTCCAAAAACATGTTCCAGCCGAGAGAGAAGAATGGTGTGATCTATTGTATCAAATGCAGCTGACAGATCCAGGAGAGTCAAGACTGACACTTGTCCATGTCAAGAGCTAAGAGGAGATCGTTAAGAACTTTAGTCAGACCATTATAATGTATAAATATTACTTTGCATCAAACAATCAGCAAAATAATTTTAAAAGTACTAATATAGCTTTATACAATGTTACCCAACATTTTAATTACCAATATTACCTTGCATAAAACAATAACAACTTTGACGTTTTAATACTTCATACTTAATACAACCACAAAATCTCATAAATTATCAAACAACCATTTCTGATTTCAACATTAAGCAATTATACCAAGCAGCAGAATATACAAAACATGTTAAAATAAAGTGATAAACACACACTCTTTTAAGGAATACAGTTCTTTTTAAACATGTGTGGGGGCTGACCGCCACAGCTGGCAGCAGAATATCCACTTGAAATGATGTGACGTGCTGAATATTCTGCTGTCAGCAGCCCCACACAAACAGAATTGAGCTAAGAACATAATTCATAACACTGAAATCCCAAACAACTCATACAAAATGAAAAACTTTCATCATTGTGTAGGTTGATTATGAATTGATGAACCTATATTGTTCAAAACCTGGAAAGAATGGATTTGTTTACTTCGTTTGGAAATAAATAGATTGTCACTGACCCCATATCCTAATCTGAGATTATGTATCAAACACATTGCACAAGAGATTGCACAAAAGTGCACTTTTATTAATGCCTGCTTAATGAGTAACATTTGAAGCCTTCTCAGAAACATATACCATGAAACACATTTGGAAATATTCAAATTTATTCTTTAAATAAACAATGAACTAACAAGAATGCAAATTCGCTCGATTACACTCATACATGTTGTTGTTGAATGACAACGATTATCTTGTTATAGGAAGGATCAGAATATGTTGAAGGAGAGGGTTGGTGGGTTGTTGCCTAATGCAACCAACACGTGTCTGACCCCAGGGAGATTCCCTACCTAGTCAGACGCACCCAATACCGATACAGACTAGAGCTTGTAGTCAAACAATGCATGCATCGTTATAATCAGAATCATCCATGCCTGGTGGTACATTCTGTTCATTTAGCGTCACAATCGGTGTTTTATCTTTGCAAATTGTTGTTTTACAGCTGTTAGATGATGCAGCTTGTCTTGATCAATTGGTAAGTCCAACACATGGAAGGTGACTAATTTTGAGTTACATCTCGTTTGCATGTGGACGGCAATAGTGCTAAAACAAACTGGACAGAATGTGCCGTTTGGGATTTGCTCCATGAGTGCACCAAGCAAGCTGTATTCGGCGTACCTGGATATTGCAGCCAGTCAGTGGTGATCAGTAACTGTTATTATTGAATATTCAATTCTCCATGCGCTCTCCTGTTTATGCTGAGCCTTTAGCTCTTTTGACGTATCATAATAGAACAGAAGCAGATTTGTAACGACCAACCATAAAACAATTTGTTTTAACCCTTTCACCGCTAATGTCGCATTTATGCACCACTAACACCCATCAAATCAGGGCCTGTTATGCAAAGACCCTAATTTCTTAAATTTGGGAAGTTAGGATAGGCCTTATGTTATCCATGTCACTGAGGAATTCCCAGTAGTGCAGTTAATTTTTTCTCTCTATCCAGTTAAGTTTAATGATATTTTTTGGCTGAAAAATGGCTGGCGGCGAAAGGGTTAAACACCTGAAAACACCACAATTCAAAGCACATTTATAGATGTGTAAATACGATGCAATAGTTTTAATACAATATGCATCCACGCAAAGTGTTCATTGGCGGAACACGCACAGTGATAAAAAGAGCCTTTAGCTCTTTTGACGTATCATAATAGAACAGAAGCAGATTTGTAACGACCAACCATAAAAATAAAAAGATTTAAACACATGAAAACACAACAAATCAAAGCACATTTATAGATGTGTAAATACGATGCAATAGTTTTAATACAATATACATCCACGCAAAGTGTTCATTGGCGGAACACGCACAGTCATAAAAAAGAGCTAATTGTTGCAAAATACAATTTGGTGCAACACCGTCATTGGCGCAACACAGTATGGCACAAAAGGTCCACTGGTGCAAATCGCACAGCGCTACTACATGTACATTGACAATTAACATTAATGCATTAATGTTGTAATTAACGAGATGAAGTTAACGAGTAGAGAAATGTTATATGTTGTGCTTGGAAAATAACTTCATTCTTTGTATTGATGTATTTATTTTCGACCAGGGAATGTTCGTCTGGCACTGGATCCTTCGTCATTGGACTTTCTCTGTAATATCAATCAACTAAAAACAATTGTCGTGAACGTGATCACTGAGATATAAATCGTGTGTAATATGCTATATTCCCGGACCTATCTAAGCGGAGAAAACTTGTCCCTACCAGTCGGAGTCCACTACCAGATAGGTCAGGTCGACTGTGACTTGTTATTAAGTAGGGGAGGCCCCTGTCTTCTATGCGTTTCAGGAGAACGACTACCAACTCCCAATTCTGCTTCCTTTCCCACTTATCCCACTTCCATTCCCACTTCTACTCCCCCTACAACTTTCATTCGTGTTTCACCTGCTAATGTTTCTACCATGTGCTTATCTTCGTTCATACGAGAGTCTTAACTCAACGCCCACTTCATTCCTCATCGACGTCTCCATTTCCTATAATTGGATCCCGGCAGCAACAGAGGAGGTAGAGTTCCTGAGCATCAACAAAGTTCGTGTGTGTAGGACTTTGCACCTGAGCATCATATCTCATCAATAAAGTCCGTGTGGGTAGGACTTTGCTCCTGAGCATCAGATCTCATCAACAAAGTCCATGTGGGTAGAACTTTGCACCTGAGTATCAGATCTCATCACAGAGCTGGACTCTTTATTTGTGTCCCAAGGTTGTGGAACCATCACTGTGATCAAATCTTCATCAACGTTTCTACGATTCGCAAGCACCGCTGGACGATAGGATAAGTGACGAAAAGAAACCGTCTCTAAGTCGCCCAGAAAACGATATTTTTAAATTTTCTTGATTATTTGAGACGGCTAAAACATTCCAACTGGTATTGAAAGTATGATGTTTAAGAATTATTATAGTAAAATATCACCACTTATATCCTGATCAACATGAAGATATAACCGTTTAAAGATATAATTTTATGTACATTCTGTTTTTAAACGGGTTTTTTAATATTTGTATTCATCCAATTTGCAATATCATCTGCATATTGCACTAAATGTATATTCTTAGATGGTACCTTAGGAAGATCATGAATAATAATAATAACTTTAAAATGAATTTGGATTCCAATATCAATAACTTTAAATGAAGAATAACATTTACCAACTCTAGTGCAAATTGATCTTCCAGATAAGAAACATTTAATAAGCTGATTTACTACCCCACTTAAGACGATAACATCAATTTAATATCAGTAGACGCAAAAGAACATCTCGAAAATACATATCCACATAATGTAAAGATTTACACAGATGGCTCGGTTTTAGAATCTTATGCAGGAG
>CM065702.1:8054564-8069655 GCA_017654935.2 Phymorhynchus buccinoides
ATAGCCATAAATATGGGTGGTGCTACACTGCAATGATGCGTCCTACAGGTGGGAGGAGTCCGAAGTTCACAGAGACGAGTCTTTGTGATTAGAACACATTGTTTTAAATAAAAATACAAATGCAAATGCATTTAAACAGTTGATGCAATTATTCCGTTTAGTATTTCTGATCTTCGAAATATTTCCTCATCACTACAGAAACCGCAGCAACCCTCTGAAGAAAACTAGTTATCCTGTGGATCCCCTCACATTGCAATATGGGCCCTGCAACATAGCAGGCAATGAAGAAGCGGATAGACTTGCAAAGGAAGAAGGAAAGCAGCGGCAAGACAGCAAGAAAGTAACATTTGGTGAAGCCAAAGCCATTGTGAAAGAGAAGCTCAAAAGAAGATGGTTACTACCCAGAGAAGACCAAGTGATCATGACGAGACTGAGTACTGGACACTGCAGACTCAGGCATCAGTCATGGTCACAAAGTTCTACATTGGATCATGACGAGACTGAAGACTGGACACTGCAGACTCAGGCATCAGTCATGGTCACAAAGTTCCACATTGGATCATGACGAGACTGAGGACTGGACACTGCAGACTCAGGCATCAGTCATGGTCACAAAGTTCCACATTGGATCATGACGAGACTGAGGACTGGACACTGCAGACTCAGGCAGCAGTCATGGTCACAACATTCCACATTGGAGACTCTTCTGTGTGCCCCTGTCGTGCCACTGACATGACAGTAGAACATCTCGTCCAGGATTGTGGCATGTTCGAGAACCTCAGAGATGAAACATGGCAGTCTGACACACCTGTTCGGGAGAAGATCTTCGGCCTATTGGAGAGTCTTCGGTGGATGGCAGCCTTCATTTGTGCCACTGGTGTCCCTGTTAACAAAATAACTATCAAAATACACAAATTGTGGTGCTTTGTATTTAAGTAAATCAGTGTAATTAATGAAGGAACTGATGACATTATTCACACTTTCTGCACTTACAACTTTCTGTATCCATAGCAATGCATACAATTTGACAACACTTCGAGGACAGTTTCTTTTTGTAAGGCATAAAACAGAAATACATAAATTAAAGAGGTCTTATATCAAATAAACGTTTACTTTTAGGTTACCGAATTCAATTATCACTCAACAATACAAGTCTCCATTCTTGACATTCATACATTAATAAATTTAGTTTTGAAGCAATTGCTCGACCAACAAGGCCACTTGTAACCAACTATCCTTATCCTCTGACGAGCAGAATATTACATAACCCTGTTCAGCCTGCTTATTTTTGTAATTAATACTTTATAAGAAACTTGTTTTTAGTTCGTTTGAACTATTTAATACGGTAACATTCTACCCCTATGCCTGAATCTCTTCACTGGCTTCCTGTTGGAAAGCGTATCGACTACAAGCTCTCTCTGCTCTGTTACAAATCCCTGAATGGTCTCCGGCTCCTTCTTATCTCACTGATCTCCTGAACCTTTACACACCTCTTAGACAGTTACGCTCCTCCTCTGACACTTCTCTCCTCCAGATCCCTCGTTACCGCACCAGGACCCTTGGTGAACGTTCCTTCTCTTTTCAGGCCCCCTCTACTTGGAATAAACTCCCTTTACCTCTCCGTTCTGCCAACTCCCTTTCTTCATTTAAGTCTTCCCTCAAAACCACTCTCTTCAAATCGTAGCCTGCTCTTTTCTTTTGGAAACTAATATTTGTCCCTTCTGTGCGCATGCATCTGTATGTGTGCGTGCATTGCGTAGTTTGTGCAAGTGAGTGATATGTGGTGTGGTGTGGTGTGTGTGTGTGTTTTGTTTGTGTGTGCGCGTTTAAGTGTGCGCATTTAAGCGCGCGCGTTTGTGTGTGTGGGTGTGTGTGTGTGGGGGTGTATGTGTGTGTGTGTGTGTCGTGTGTGTGTGTGTGTGTGTGTGCCTATTGCATTGTTGTGTGGGGGGGGGGGACATTATCATATTTTCTACTGCTTTTTGGGGAGGGTGGGTGGGGGGGTATCCATTTATGTTTTTATTATTGTAAGCGCTTAGGGCTTGTTTAAGAATAAGCGCATATAAATGCTCATTATTACTATTATTATTAAAAAGCTAGTGTGTCATTTACAGATAAGGTAATGACAATCAGCACTTCTCCACTAGATAAGGACAAAATGTCCACACAGGACGTTGTGCAGAACATGTCAATGAACAAAGGATGCATTCCTGTCAGGGTCAATGAGTCACAGTATTTACCCTGGGACAATCCACACAACATTGTCAACCTGGAGGTAGAACAATACGCAGGCGAGGTTAAAGACCTTACATTAGTATTCTTGTACATAATTGGTGGACCGGCGAATGTAATCAACATGGCAGTTTTCTACAAGCAAAGTTTAAAAGATCGTGTCAACCTTTGTATGTTCATGCTGGCTGTATCTGACGAGCTCTTCTTAACTTCGAGCTTATTTCTACATTCTGAAAATGCATACCTTTATTTGAGCATGCAACCCATTCAAACACCAATAAACAAATTCATGGCCAACAACAATCTCGTTTTCTTTCTGGGTTATGGGTTCGTCTCCTACTTCCTGTCCGCCATTATTGCCTGTGAGAGATGTTACTGTGTCCTCAGACCACTGAAATATCAGACTCTGATGAGAACGCGAACGATGGCCATCATCATTTTGTCAGTCAGTGTAAGTGTGCTTGGTTTGTTTTTCATTGTATCTTATCGGTATTGGATTCAATGCGTATACGACCCGGTGAGTGGCGAAGCCATAATGATGATGACCGGTGGTGGATTCTACATTAATCACAAAGAGTTGGTTGACACTCTCCATGGTACCATATTCGGAGCTGCCTTACCTGGTACATTGATGATCACAGTTGCATCTGCAACAATAATTACAACGGTTAAACTTCGTCAGATTGTGACATGGCGTACTGAAGCATCGTCTTCACTCTCTGCTCGGGAAGTGTCACTGACTAAAATGTTGATTGGCAATTCTGTGTTTTTCATCATCTGCATTTCTCCTGTGTGTGCTTTTCATTTCGCATATCTGTTCTTGCCAGGGATGACTGCTGGAGGCAAATATCACAATTTCTATCTTGCTACGTTGTGGATTTTGGAGACCTCAAGCTTTTTCAATTCTTCGTTGAATTTCTTTATTTACTATAGTATGGGCACCCGGTACAGGGAAACGTTTTGGACATTGTTCAGGAGAAACCAAAAGCAATAGAAATACATGGAATTAAAAAATATATTATTATATATTTTGATGATGGTTATGATATACTTTGATGATAATGCTTTGTTCACAATATATGTGAATTTGTGTGTGTGTGTGTGTGTGTGTGTGTGTGTGTGTGTGTGTGTGTGTGTGTGTGTGTGTGTGTGTGTATACGTGTGTGTGCGTGCATGCGTGGGCGTATGTGTGTTTGTGTATGTTTGCTTGCGCAAATACAACTGAGAAACATTGTGGTTTGGCCACCATATTAATGTGAACTGGTGGGCTTTCTGTAGGATTTGAAAATCAGGCTTTCCATTCAGTTTGTGTTAAATGGTTTTCCTGCCACTGAAGGAGGATTACAATTGTTCTCACAGACAAAATATTTTAGTTAAAGACTATCGAGTCGGGGCTGCTTTGCACTTCATGCATTAGTGTCTGTGGGAATCTTCATTTTCTGTCAACGAATAATAGTTAACATAAAATAATATACAAATTGTCATGTATTTTTCTTCTTTTTCCTCTTCTTCTTTTCCCTCCTCCTCCTCCTCTTCTTCTTCTTTGTTCTCCATATCATATGCTTAATCCCGTTCAGTGGATGAAGGTTCCCCCTGTGGGGATACCGGGGGGGGGTGTCTTTTCTATAAATAGTACCCCCACCTTCTGCAAGTTATGTGCTTGTAACTTCCTCTAATCTGTCACTCTCTTTGACTCTGCCTTTTCCCTTTGCTTGCTGTCATCTACTATCTCTCTGCCTTTCCCGGTCCATTCTCCTGCCTTTTTTCAAGAAACACTTTCAAAACGATTTCCTTCGGCCTAAGTCAGACATGCTGGGCCTAATTATTTCTTACTTAGGCGCACATCGGCAGCATTGACGCATCTGCGCTCATAATTGACAGGAAATTGTCTGAGCGATCGAAGAAGAAGAAGAAGTGGATGAAGGTCGCAGTCAGCTGCAGCAGAACCCCGCAGCTTGTCCCGGAGTACCACAGGCCATGGGCCATGTCATTTGCGTCTCAGGGTGCTGAGAGTAAGACAGTCCTGCACTGCATGATGTGGTCTGGAGTCTGCCTTGTTCGGGGTTTTGTTTGTTTTTGTTTTTTGGTTGTTGTTTTTTATTACTTGGAGCCTGACATTAGGTCTTTAGTACACCAGAAATGTGTGTATGTCAACGATAATGGTTACTTGGAATTGACGTGGTGGAGAGACTAAAGAGAATACACCATGGCAAAAGTCCAAGTAACCTGTTATGTGTGTGTATCGCTTCAATTTTGCTATCAGCCCTAACGGGCGATGGCAACGGCAACCAAGGCGGCCGTCTCATTTGCACGATTTGGCAAATGCGTGAAACGTGTATACTCCGGCCTCTCGGCACCAGTATCTCCGGTATTTCTGGACGGATGGTTGGGGTGGGGGGTGGAACGGGATGAGAGAAGAAGATGGAAGGAGGGAGAGAGACAAAAGTAATAATATAATATTTCGCGGACCCGGCAAAACCGGTACTCAGCGTTACCGGTACTAGGCGTTACCGGTACTTGGCGTTGCGCTAGTAATAATTATTTCGACACGAGAGGAGAGATAAGTCAGAACAATTAGAACGGAGACACAGTACAAAGCTTTGCAACAAGACAACTCATTTTCAATTGTGTTATTTTTTAAATGTCAGCCAACCATAATCGATGGCCTGGAGTCAAAACGGACTATGACATATTATTGAACTCACGAAAACTAATAACTTATATTTTCAAAAAAAGACTGCCGAAATATACACAGCAAAAAAACCTTTTTTATATTTCTGCAGTCATTGTTTTATACAAGTTATTAGTTTTTGTAATAAATCCAATGATACGTCAATTGGCTATCTAAAGATAGTCCGTTTTAACTCCAAGTCATCGATATAGTGACCTCTTTAGAAGTTCTTACGAGCCAAGTTGGGAACAACTTTGATTGTGCAGTTCTATTATGAGGAAGAGTTGTTGCGAAAGGAAGGGGTTACAAACCACCGACTAATAATAATAGCCACTGTCTTGATAGACAGCCTCCATGAACTCAAAACTTTAAACAGAATCTATTTGATGCGATGCTTTCACTGTCTGTCAAATATCAGCAAAATCCAGCCACGTGACGATATTTATTTATAGTGATTCAAAGCAGACTATTAACAAAAATTGAAATCTGTTCCATAATTAATCTGGTTCCAGGTTCACTCTAGCCCAAAAGAAAACAATCTCTAAATGACCTAGAAAACGAGATATTTTTTGGCCGTTTGTATCTTTAAAAGGATATATCTTTATATTGATCAAGAAAGCAGAGGCGATCCCTCACCATAATAATGATAATAATAATAATAATAATAATAATAAGCATTTAAAAAATCCCTAAGCGCATACAATAATAAATGAATAAACCAGCAAGCAATATAAATAAAGAAACGACACAAATATATTAGACACACACGAACGCACCACCACGCGCGCGCGCGCGCGCACACACACACACGCACACGCACACGCACACACATGCACAAACAGCACGCATGCACACAAACACACGCGGATGGAAATATAGCAGGCTGTGATTTGAAAAGAGTAGTTTTGAGAGAATACTTAAATGAAGAAAGGGAGTTGGCAGAACGGAGAGGTAAAGGGAGTCTTCCAAGTGGAGGGGGCCTGGACAGAGAAGGTGCGGTAGCGAGGGATCTGGAGGAGAGAAGTGTCAGAAGAGGAGCGTAACTGTCTAAGAGGTGTGTAAAGGTTCAGAAGATCAGCGAGATCAGAAGGAGCCAGACCATTCAGGGATTTGAAACAGAGCAGAGAGAGCTTGTATTCGATACGCCTTCCGACAGGAAGCCAGTGAAGAGATTCAAGCATTGGGGTAGAGTGAGAGAATTTGGAACACCTCAGTACAAGGCGAGCAGCATTGTTCTGAATTTTCTGCAATTTAGCGAGAAGATTTTGTGGGCAGCCAGCAAGAAGGGAATTACAGTAGTCTAAGCGAGAGAGAACAAAGGCAGAGATAATAGTTTTGATGGCGTCTTCAGAGAGATGACGAACAGAAGCAATGCGACGGAGTTCCAGATAATACTTCTTAAACATCATACTACCAATACCATTTAGAAATATCGGGAAGAAAAATGTTTTTGTTGAAAAATCACAACAAATATTATTTTCTAGGCCTATTTAAAGACTATACTAGAGAATATAAATGACCACTAGGACCAGTTAAACACACAAAGATGGTGGTTGATTTAGGTCCCTTTTATTAGAAAAGTAAAGTGACATAAATGCATATGCACAGACATACACAAACACAGGTACACCCACACACCCACATATATACACCCACACATGTGCACATATACACACGGGTGTGCACGCATTCATACACACAAATAGTTGTATATGTAAATGTACATATTGTTAATATACAAGTATTTGAACTGTGTGTGTGCGGGTGTGTCTGCGCGAGTGTGTGTGCGTGTGCGTGCGTGTGTGCGTGCGTGCATTTGTGTGTGTTTGTGTTTATCATATTCTACAGAGCCAACACATACTCAATGTCTCAGCTTTACCATTTGTATACCCCTACAATTCACTAGACAGAGTGAATGAAGGAGAGGGTGACAAGAGACAGACAGGAAGAGACGGACAAAGAGAGACAGAGGGACACAGAGAGAGAAGCAGATATACAAGAGAGAGCGAGAGAGAGGGAGAGAGACAGGCAGAGAAATATAGAGATAGAGAAATAGAGAGAGATATATATAGAGAGAGATAAAAGAGATATGGCACACACAAGAAACAGTGTGCGTGTGCTTACATGACTTTTTTTTGTATGCCCTTATATAGTAGAGACGAATCTATGGTTATCACTCTGATCATTATTAGGACAGAGTAGTTCACAGTCTGTGCACGTGACCACACGCGGCCTCACCAACTGTCACCCGTGGTGAACCCAGTGACCCCGTGAACAAAATGGAGGCGTTGCACTCGTTGGGAGGCAGCAGCATCACTACACTTAGGTTGTAGTTTTCACACCGACGCACGCACACAGTTACACGTATACACACACATACACTCGCGCAGAGGCACACACACACACACACACACACACACACACACACACACACACACACACACACACACACACACACACACACACAGAGTCACACACATACTCTCGCGCGTAGAGATAAGCACACGCGCATACACGCACGCACACAGACAGACAGGCACATACAGACAGACACCTCCACCATCACCTCTGCAGCAGCAAATACAAAGCAGACAATTTCCCAAAACAGTACATTTCCACACAGTGATAAATCGCATTGCAAATGTAACAAAAACGGGGCTGGTGAAAACTAATTAATAAGCACTTTTAAACAATAACAGAAACATGAATAACATAATCAGTTGGAAACCAAATGCCACAGCACATAAAAACGAAAGTAGCGAAGGACCGCTACTCCGCTTACCCGGAAGCCCGGTTACTCCCCTTAGGTTCCGGTCACGCGGTTCCTTTGACCTGCCCAAATCGCTTAATCATTTTCCCTGCATCAGGAGGGATGGGCGGGATGCTTTGGTTTTGAGTGTTGGTAAGTATTTAGTTAGAATGGATAGTAATATTAATAGAAATCTATCAATCTATTCAAACCATACTGACCAACACTCAAACCAGTTATCATAAAACAAAACACTTCAACATACAGAAGTCAGAAACTTTATTTTACAAGGAAAAGAATTTAGCCTGGGCCTAGTCTTCCATTCTGTCCTTGGTTCTAAACATGCAATACATAACTACTACTATAAATGAACATCGAGACACAGGAACATCGCCAACAAAAAAGTACAACTAACAGTAATATAGCAACGACATGGTAGGCAGAGCATCAACATAAGCAATAAAAACAAATAAAATAGAAAACTAACCAATCAATTAAACAAAGTAATAGCTTAAAAACCTCTATCACTACAATATACTTCTTCTACTACGATTACTACTACTAGTGTTAGACGGAGCAAAAAGCCCAGGGGCGGGCAAGAAGCCCATGCCAACTATGCCACGAAACAAAGCAAATATCGGTCACATTTTGCCCATGAGACAAGTGTTAATGTTTAGCATTCGTCTCATGGACAAACCCGACCGAAACCCGCCCCACTCCATGAGATAACTGGTACGGGCCCCCTACCCGCCCATGGGCCTTCTACCCCGTCTTCACCTACTATTACTATTACTTCCACCATCACCACCACCGCCACCACACCTACTACTACTACTACTACTACTACTACTACTACTACTACTACTACTACTACTACCACATACTACCACTACCACCACCACCACCACCACCACCACCACTACTATTACGATTACGATTACGATTACTACCTCCACCACCATCACTACTACTACCACTACTACCACTGTGCCACAGCAATATAACAATGACATGGTACGCAGAACATCACCATCAGTAATAAGAACAAGCAAAACAGAAGCCAACCGACCAAACAAAACAGGTCATGAAGATAGAAACAAAAATGACTTCCACCACAATTTACTTCATCATCTACTACTACTACTACTACTACCATTATTAATACTCATAACATCATAATGACACAAGTAGCCTAGTGTCAATCAAATAAAAACGGCAAAAGTAATCATAAAAAGCATAATGACACAAGTAGCCTAATGTCAATCAAATAAAAGGCAAAAGTAATCATAAAAAGCATAATGCGGCATGACACAAGCAGCATAGTGTCAATCAAATAAAAGGCAAAAGTAATCATAAAAAGCATAATGACACAAGCAGCATAGTGTCAATCAAATAAAAGGCAAAAACCCTCGTCAGTAGCATTGACATGAAACGGAACAAGTAGCCTAATAGTCAAACAAGTGCGAAAATCGCGATAGGAGGTGACACGCCCACTACACCTACCAATTCCACATTAGTTCGTTAGTTATGGATAGTCCCGTGCACAGCTTCATTTCCACATTAGTCATTTCCACATTAGTTCGTTAGTCATGGATAGTCCCGTGGACAGCTTCATTTCCACATTAGTTAGTCATTTCCACATTAGTTCGTTAGTCAAGTGGACTGTCCCGTGGACAGCTTCATTTCCACATTAGTTAGTCATTTCCACATTAGTTCGTTAGTCAAGGATGTCCCGTGGACAGCTTCATTTCCACATTAGTTAGGCATTTCCACATTAGTTCGTTAGTCATGGACAGTCCCGTGGACAGCTTCATTTCCACATTAGTTAGTCATTTCCACATTAGTTCGACAAGTCATGGACAGTCCCGTGGACAGCTTCATTTCCACATAGTTAGTCATTTCCACATTAGTTAGTCATTTCCACATTAGTTCGTTAGTCATGGATAGTCCCGTGGACAGCTTCATTTCCACATTAGTTAGTCATTTCCACATTAGTTCGTTAGTCATGGACAGTCCCGTGGACAGGAGATTTCCCCATTAGTTAGTCATTTGAACATTAGTTCGTTAGTCATGGACAGTCCCGTGGACAGCTTCATTTCCACATTAGTTAGTCATTTCCACATTAGTTCGTTAGTCATGGATAGTCCCGTGGACAGCTTCATTTCCACATTAGTTCGTTAGTCATGGATAGTCCCGTGGACAGCTTCATTTCCACATTAGTTAGTCATTTCCACATTAGTTCGTTAGTCATGGATAGTCCCGTGGACAGCTTCATTTCCACATTAGTTCGTTAGTCATGGACAGTCCCGTGGACAGCTTCATTTCCACATTAGTCATTTCCACATTAGTTCGTTAGTCATGGATAGTCCCATGGACAGCTTCATTTCCACACAGCCGTCATATCAGTACTGTTGGAACAAACAATGTGAGATAACCGTTTGACAATAATTGTATCAAAATGAAACGGAAGACAAAAGAGACTGGAGTGGTGACGAGAAATGGCACGTCCATCACATCTCTCATCTCCACAAAATGGGATGTTAGTAATAACGGAGTAAAGGATGTCAGATAAACGTGTGACAACGTATTAATTCATGTTCAAACATAACGCGCATCACACTGAAGTGTCGACGAGAAGTGCCACGTCCATCACACTTCTCATGTCCACAAAATGGGATGTTAGTAATAACGGAGTAAATGTCGGATAAACGTTTACAATGCACACGTTAAACAACACACATCGCACTGAAGCAGCGCTGAGACAAGTTACGTCATTTACACATGTCCACATATAGTAATAACGGAGATAATGTCAGATAAACAATTGGCAACGTATTAACATTCACACAACACATATCACACTGAAGGGGCAATGAGAAGTGGCATGTCATATACACTTCTCATGTCCACAAAATGGGATGTTAGTAATAACGGAGTAAAGAATGTCAGATAAACATTTACAATACACATATTAGACAACACACATCGGACTGAAGTAGCGCTGAGACAAGTCACGTCATTTAGACATGTCCACATAATGGGATGTTAGTAATAACGGAGATAATGTCAGATAAACAATTGACAACGTATTAACATTCAAACACAACACATCGCACGAAGTGAAGATGAGCGCTGAGACAAGTCACGTCATTTAGACACATGTCCACATAATGGGATGTTAGTAATAACGGAGATCATGTCAGATAAACAATTGACAACGAATTAATTTATTTCAAAACACTACACACATCACACTGAAGTGGCGATGAGAAGTGCCACGTCCATCCCACTTCTCATGTCCACAAAATGGGATGTTAGTAATAACGGAGTAAGTGATGTCAGATAAACGTTTACAATACACATCACACTGAAGAGGCGATGAGAAGTGCCACGTCCATCACACTTCTCATGTCCACAAAATGGGATGTTAGTAATAACGGAGTAAATGATGTCAGATAAAGGTTTACAATACACATGGCACTGAAGGGACAATGAGAAATGGCACGTCATTTACACACTTCTCATGTCCACATAATGGCATGTTATAGTACGAATGGACATAATGTCATAAACAATTGACAACGTATTCAAACACAACACATTGAAGTGGCGATGACAAGTGGCGCGTCCTTTACACTTCTCATGTCCACAAACTGGGATGTTAGTAATAACGGAGATAATAAAGTCAGATAAACAATTGACAACGTATTAACATTCAAACACAACACATCGCACTGAAGGAGCGCTGAGACAAGTCACGTCACTTAGACACGTCCACAAAATGGGATGTTAGTAATAACGGAGATTATAAAGTCAGATAAACAATTGACAACGTATTAATTTATTTCAAACACAACACGCATCACACTGAAGTGGCGATGAGAAATGCCACGTCCATGACACTTCTCATGTCCACAAAATGGGATGTTAGTAATAACGGAGTAAATGATGTCAGATAAACGTTTACAATACACATATTAGACAACACACATCGGACTGAAGTAGCGCTGAGACAAGTTACGTCATTTACACATGTCCACATATAGTAATAACGGAGATAATGTCAGATAAACAATTGACAACGTATTAACATTCACACACATCACACTGAAGTGGCGATGACAAGTGGCGCGTCATTTACACTTCTTATGTCCACACACGCGTCATGTTAGTAATCATACTTTATAAGCTATAGGTGATCATTTTATTTGGGTGGCGCGCGCGATTCAGTACACAAGTCAGGGGCAGAGAATTTTCAGTCGAAAAAAGCACAAAAATGAAAACAAGGGTGGCAGTCGAAATGAGGGAACTATTTCTACCCAAAGACACCCCCCCCCCCCCCCCCCCGATATCCCCACGGGAACACCAAAGGCGTGGGAGTGTGAAGGGTGTGTGTGTGTGTGTGTGTGTGTTGTGTGTGTGTGTGTGTGTGTGTGTGTGTGTGACGTAAATGTAGTTAGTTATCGTGATTTCGCTTCGTTAAAAAAATAAAATTATTATAAATATTTGTTCAGATTTTTAACTTCTTTGTGAGCCCCGTAAGGAGAATAAGCCCTATATAAATTGTCATTATTATTATTATTATTATTATGAAGACGAACAGATGGACTTTAGGGGGCAGTTCAAGTTCAAGAAAAAGTCATCTTTATTATCTCAATACTGAGAAATTAACATTGAGTCAAACACAAAATTACAACATTAAACATAGATATTTAATTAAGGGTTAAGAAAATCACATTGCTGAAACAAATGCTCCAACCATATTGCACACACCAAATTAATATAGAAGAACCACCTTGATGAAAAACATACGCCAGCCAAATTGCACGCACAAAGTTAACACATTTATATACCAGTTAAGAATACATAAATCTTAAATAATTTTACAGGTCATAACAGAGTACATTATTTGAATAAAAATACCGAATAGTGATTAAGAACAGCTCAAGTTTAAAGTTGTAAGAACATATACATCTTAAACCCCATTTCTAATCTGTTGTTTTGATTCGTGTTTTTGTTGGTAAGTTATTGTTTTATTTGTTTTTCTTCCCATTGTACACTAATATTGATGTTGTGCTGTTTATTTCCATGCTTGTGTCAGCCAATATTATGTAATTGAAAAATGTTGGAGTGCCTTGTATAAGCTCTAAGTTTGTTGTGCTCTATTTATTTAAATTATGTGCTGCTGTATGTGCTTTATTTGAATAAATCTTGTTTAAACCAAACCCCTTTATAATTAATAAACATAGTATGATTAATAACAGCAGCACAATCTTCTTTTGGATAAATCTTAAATAATTTACAAGTCATAGCAGAGTACATTATTTGACTAAACATACCGAATAGTGATTAAGAACAGCTCACGTTTAAAGGTGTAAGAACATATGCATCTTAAACCCCATTATGATTTATAAACAGTATGATTAAGAACAGCAGCACAATCTGCTTTTTGATAAATCTTAAATAATTTAACAAGTCATAACAGAGTACATTATTTGAATAAAAATACCGAATAGTGATTAAGAACAGCTCATGTTTAAAGATGTAAGAACATATACATCTTAAATCCCATCATAATTTATAAACATAGTATGATTAAGAACAGCAGCACAATCTTCTTTTTGATAAATCTTAAATAATTTTACAAGTCATAACAGAGTACATTATTTGAATAAAAAATACCGAATAGTGATTAAGAACAGCTCAAGTTTGAAGTTGTAAGAACATATACATCTTAAACCCCATTATAATTTATAAACAGAGTATGATTAAGAACAGCAGCACAATCTTCTTTTTGAAGAACTTAAATAATTTTACAAGTCATAACAGAGTACATTATTTGAATAAAAATACCGAATAGTGATTAAGAACAGCTCAAGTTTGAAGTTGTAAGAACATATACATCTTAAACCCCATTATAATTTATAAAACAGAGTATGATTAAGAACAGCAGCACAATCTTCTTTTTGATAAATCTTAAATAATTTTACAAGTCATAACAGAGTACATTATTTGAATGAAAATACCGGATAGTGATTAAGAACAGCTCAAGTTTAAAGATGTAAGAACATATACATCTTAAATCCCATCATAATTTATAAACATAGTATGATTAAGAACAGCAGCACAATCTTCTTTTTTATAAATCTTAAATAATTTTACAAGTCATAACAGAGTACATTATTTGAATGAAAATACCGGATAGTGATTAAGAACAGCTCAAGTTTAAAGATGTAAGAACATATATATCTTAAATCCCATTATAATTTATAAACAGTATGATTAAGAACAGCAGCACAATCTTCTTTTTGAAGTTCAAGACTTCCTGCTGGAACCCCTATATACAAAGAAATTGGCTGAAGAACAGAACACACACCACATGTACACAAACAAAACAGTTAAGCACCCCTTAAAGCAAATTAGCTATTACAAGTCTGACAGGAGGGATGAGACGCAGGGTTGAAGCAGCCATCCAGGCACAGGGAGGAAACACACGCTACTGAACTTTGATTTGCCAAATCAGTTTTGGACACTCCTCATGACGTTTTCCCACAATAATTAACTTTTCAGATAGCCATATGAAATTGTTACATTGATAATTAAACATGGTATTTTTTTAATTTGAACATGACAACCCTTTTTGCTTCAGAATATCAGAATGCATTTATAAAACCATACATTAAATTATGCGCTTTCTTATAGTGAGATAGTCAAACTTTCATTTACCAATCAATGTTGTTTCATTCTTTATTGATTATTTGCAATAAATCTCGATTTCATCTCATCTACAGCAAAAAAGTGGTGGGGTGCTTAACTTTCTTCTTTGTGCATACAAACAAATTGGCTGAAGAACAGAACACACACCACATAAATTAACCCTTTCACCGCCAAAGTCGCATTTTAGCACCACAGTGATTTAACACCTATGTCACTAAAAGGCATCAAATTGGGGTATATTATCCAAAGACCCTATTGTCTTAGTTTTGAGAAGTAAGGATAGACATTTTATATATGTCACAGACCAATCCCCAAATACTGCAGATGGACTTTGTTCTCTACCCAGGTAAATTTAATGGGAAATTTTGGCTGAAACTGGAAAATGAACCACTTTATATGGCTGGCGGTGAAAGGGTTAACGACATCGACACCCGTGTGCCGCCCCTCGTGAAGCACTAACGGGAACACTGTTCGAGCACAGTTTTATATGAAAAGCATTGTACAAATTAATTAAGCATGGAAAGAAGAGAGGAATGGGAAAATTAGAAAACGATAGAAAAACCTGAAATGTACTTTCAGCCCAAAGAAACATGTACAAAATGAAATTTAAAAAAACCATAAAACAAATAAAATGTCAATAGATTTTAAGAATATATATAAACAATTAATCAATTTGAACATATTCTAATGCATCCATTGAACACAAGCTTTGCCAACAGCCC
>CM065702.1:8070155-8087655 GCA_017654935.2 Phymorhynchus buccinoides
CAGTCCCAAGTGACCCTTCAGCCCGGCCACTTAGTTCTGAAGACACAGCACACACACCACCCACACGTACATGCATCACAATTCTGCATTTTCAGTCCTCTGAAAGAGATGGTAAAAAGCCAAACAAGGACCCCAGGTGACCCACTTGATCAATCCCAGCGTGGCCTCATCAGCACAGCCCTTGTTTCTGAAATACACAGCAGCACACACACCCCCCAACGTCAGGCTCACACAAGTCTGCATTCCAATCCTCTGAAAGAATAGGATAAAAGAGCCACAAGGTCCAGGTGGACCCCCTTGATCAGTCCGAGTGACCCTTCGCACCGCCACTGCTCTGAAGACACACACACCACACACCCCACGTCAGGCATCAAACATCTGATTCCAATCCTCTGAAGAGATAGTAAAAAGGCCAACAGGTCCCCATGTGACCCGCTTGATCAGTCCCGAGTGATCCTTCAGCCGCCACTTGTGCTGAAGACACAGCACACACAACCCCCCACGTCAGGCTCCCAAAGTCTGCATTTCCAGTCCTCTGAAAGAGAATGGATAAAAGGCCACGGTCCCAGGTGACCCCCTTGATCGTCCCGAGTAGCCCTTCGTCACGCCAATTGTTCTGAAGACACAGCACACCCACCACCCCCCCGTCCGGCATCACAACAAGTCTGCATTCAATCCTCTGAAAGAGATAGTAAAAAGGCCAGCAAATGTCCAGTGACCCCTTGATCAGTCCAGAGTGACCCTTCAGCACCGCACTTGGCTCTGAACGACCAGCACACACACCCCCCCACGTCAGACTCACACAGTCTGCAATTCCAGTCCTGCTGAAAGAGATGGTAAAAGGCACATGCCCAGGTGACCCCTTGATCAGTCCCGAGTACCCTTCAGCACCGCCACTTGTTCTGAAGAACAGCACACACCCCACCCCAACGTCAGGCATCAACAACCGGCTGCATTCAGTCCTCTGAAAGAGATATAAAAGGCACAACAAGGCCCCAGGTACCCCCTGATCAGTCCCGAGTGACCCCTTCAGCACCGCCACTTGCTCTGAAGGAGCGCGACCCGCACACAACACACCGCCCCACTTCAGCTCACATCAGTCTGCATTCCATCCCTCTGAAAGAGATGGTACAAAAGCGCCAGCACGGCCCCAGGGTGTAGAGCGGACAGCACTGAATCGGTTTTCAGCACGACTAATAAACGACTGGCGTCCTCATTAACCCCTTGACTGACCCAGAGAAAATTAATGAAAAAATCATTGGACAAGGTTATGCCTAAACGACACTGATAGAGCCAATCTGGCAAAATGGTCCTGGGATATACCTCTCTTGACCCTTTTAGAGCAAAAGTCAGCATATCAAGTTATTAACCTCTTTATCTGATGACGTCATCAGTGATGTCAGCAAAGTCAGTACGTGTTACTTATACGCGTCAAGGGTTAAGACCGCTTTAGAATACTATCTTCTTCTTTTGTCCTCTTCGTTTTGCTCATTTTCCTGTCATATGAAGCGTAGATAGCTTCATGGCTGCCGCTATGCTCCTAACTAAGAAATGTTAAGCCCAGCATGTCCGAATTCGGCTGAAGGAAATCTTTGTAGACTTTTCTAGACACAAAAGAGGGGGACGCCTGCAACTTCCCATCAAAACCCAAACTTCAACAACTGACGAAATTTTGGTTGCGTTGAGCGGTGAGGGGAGACCTCGCTTTTTTCTTTTGGCGTCCATCAGGATCAGAGTCGGAATCATCACTTGGCAAGTGGGGGTTTTCGGCACCTTCCAGATTGCACTTCGTACCTAGAAATGGCGGCATGGAGAAATAAACCGGAAGTATTCATTCGTGCATCACTCGAAGTGATACCTTTATAGCAGACGACACAGTAACATACGGCTCACAACCGCATGCCTTCTTTCGATTTCTTCTCTTTTTTTTTTGCCTCGTTCAGCGGAAATGCGGAACTGTTTTTGTTGCTGACCGCAATAGCCTGCTATCGGAGGTTCGAAACGTATTTTACGGACAATCCGTAGGGCAAACAGGTCTGTTTCTGGCCACATTCTTCAGCCTATTTAGAGCGTCTTAGACTCAAAACTGGTATTGTTAATCAATCGATTCAAATCTCATGCTTAAGTATCTGAGAGCATTAAATACTCATGTTCTGATAGGAGATTTCTGTACTTGTGTTTGTTTGTGCACATCAATTTTCTCTGCGATTTATAAACTGGTGCGGACTTTTTACAATGTGAATAACACCTAATATTGTGTCATTTAAGGAATCGGCTTTTATATACAGGTGTGTCTTATAGTCCCAGTTTATTACGGGGTACTAAAGTGGAACCTCCCTTATAAAGACCTCCCTTATAAGACTCCCTACGCATAAGACACCTACTGTTATCGCAAGTATTAAATTACCTTTCCCTTATAAGACCCCTCCTTCATCAGACCTCAGTTTGGATAGATTTTTGAAGGTCTTATAGGATGTTCCACTGTAGTACTGCCATCAAAGAGTCAGTCCTTACCGGAAAGTTGAGGTCGTTCCAGACCACAATGGGTTTGTCACACGCTGCAGGATGCCAGCACAACATCAGTGCGGGGACACAGGCCAGGTCCAGAACTCTTCACAGCCGCAACGCAGTAATAACTGTATCCTACATTAAAAAACACATGCCCAACATTGGTTTTACGACAAACCTCTATTTTAAGACTTCCCAAAAGTGTCCGAAAAATCTGGCCGTAAACTGAGGTGTCGTATGACGGAGAGTTTTCACTGGCAGCCGTAGAAAGAAAGTTCAGCAAGTTCATAACCTCTTTTTTCAGCACACTACGACATATTAAACTGGATTTGGGTCACTTTCCACTCCATAGGTTGTGCAATCGCATTGTCTTCAGCTTCACCTTCGCTGACTTCTGTTAATCACCTCCACTCTCGTCAAAGGCAGTGTTTTCTTTTTCACAGTCAGTGGTTTTTCGTGCTTTTCCTACGCTTTCCGCCATCTTTTTCTACAACAAGGGAAGCAGACTCCCGCTTTCAGAGCCCTTGAACGTTGTTGTTTCCCTTTGCTCGAAGTCTTGCAGACGACAACGTCGTAAAACCGACCAAAAATGGCGGTCGATAAGTCGCGTTTTTAGAGGAAGTCGTTTAAGAGAGGTCATTTACATAGTAAAATGCATTCGTGCCAACAAATCCGGTCTCAAATGAGAGTTGGTCGCTTAACAGAGGGTCGTAAAAATAGGGGTTTTGGTCGTACTATAAGGCGGACCCCCCTAAGTTTTACACACACCAAACAAATCAGATTCTGTGACTATATTTTCTTATAGTCACAATTATAAGGCGATGGGGTACTCAGTCTGGGAAAAAATATCGCATTATATAGTCCGAACAATGTTTAATCATCATAATCTAGGTAATAGGCGTTGAGAAAATGATTTGATATAAACACTTAAACATTAAAACAGCATATATCATTTCTATTAACCGTTTAGCCGCCGATGTGACATTTTTGCACCACAATGATTAACTATTTCACTGCCAATGTCACATGTTTGCACCACAATGATTAACCCTTTCACTGCCGCCATGTTTGCACCACAATGATTAACCATTTCACGCCAATGTCACAATGATTGATTAACCCTTTCGCCGCCAATGTCACATTTTCTGCACCACAAATGATTGAACACATTTCACGGCCAATGTCACATTTTATGCACCACAATGATTTAACCCTTTCTACGGCCAATGTCACAATTTTGCACCACAATGTTTAACCCTTTCACCGTCCAATGTCACATTTTTTGCACCACAATGGTTTAACACCCATGTAAACTTAAAAGCCATCACATCAGGTGTCCATTATCCAAAACACCCTATTTTTCCTTATTTTTGGGATAAGGATAAGGACATTTTGCTCTATACATAGCCACAGAGGGATCCTCAATATTGTAGAAATATATTTTTTTTCTATACCAGGTACTGTTTAACGGACATTTTGGCTGAAAAATGGCTGGCAGCGACAAGGCTTAACACCTTTCATCGCCACTGGTCAACCTCGTGGCACCACAATGATTGAACACACATGTCACGAAAAGGCTCGGTCAAGTGAGCGTCTGGTATCCAGTGACCTTAATGTTTCTTCATTTTTGGGAGGTAAGGATAGGCCCTATTATATGCACACCGCAGAGGAATCCCCAATATTGCAGATAAAATCTTTTCTCTACCCAGGTAATTTCAGACTTGCCTACACTTACCCAATTTCTTTTTTGAGGACCTTCTCCATGAAATAAAATTCTGTACTTTTTTTTCAAAATTCTGTATTTTGCAAGGAGACCCAAAAAGCGGAACATTACAGAACATTAAACCGCCATGCGAAATGACGAAAAACAGACTCAATTTTGACAGATCTTCAACTTAGAAGACCTTAACTTGGCTTAAGTTCCAATTTTTGCCGTATTAATTTTCCATTTACCGTACTGCTGTACTGGGGCTCAAAATCGTGTACAAAATACGGAAAAAAAAAGAGTAAATGGGTAGGCAGGTCCTGTAAATTTAATGGAATAGCTAAGCTTTGGATGAAAAATGGCTGTATCCAACCTTTTTTTAGTGGGAAGAAGATTCAGTTTGTGATCTCTATTCCAACTACTTGTGGCCGTGTGCCATGAACATTGGCTGTTTTCCCACCACAGCCTGAGTGGGTTGAAAGTAAATGGTGCAGTCGCCAATTCCTTTCCGACCTCAACTGCCGACCAAGAGCCTACGCTCGAAAGCTTCACCTATGACTTCCTGTACTAACAGACCTGGTTACCCCCTACACAAGTCCTTGAGTAGTCTGCATAGCTGAAATGAGTAGTTTGGGTGCAAAATGTGTAGTTCTACTCATTAAACCATCAAACACTGTTCACTAAAAATGAGTAGCAATCAAGAATTAAAGAGCATTATCATCAATTTTGAATCAGTAGTAGAGGTCCAAACTGAGTAGAAAACTACTCGAAAAGAGTAGAGTAAACAGGTCTGCCACAGTATCCAACCTTTTTTTAGTGGGAAGAAGATTCAGTTTGTGATCTCTATTCCAACTACTTGTGGCCGTGTGCCGTGAACATTGGCTGTTTTCCCACCACAGCCTGAGTGGGTTGAAAGTAAATGGTGCAGTCGCCAATTCCTTCCGACCTCAACTGCTGACAAAGAGCCTACGCTCGAAAGCTTCACATATCGTCGCTGTCCGACGCTAAACCGTGGTATTTACACAATCAGTGATTTTTACAGGAGCATCAAAAAACATATTTGTCACCTGCTACAATGTCACTCCCCATTTGATATACGCTTGACCCTTCTTCTTTACCGATGAGTAAACATGTGACACAATATTAAAGTTGCATTAACACCCAAAATATTGTTTTCGTGATAATTCAGTTACACGGTTAGTCACAAAGTTAGTGCATTGTTCTCACAATGGGAGATACGACAGCTGCTGGCAGTTACACGATTAGCGTGACCAGTTACACGCTTATTGCGTCAAAACCAGCAACAACCCGCCACATACACGATTATTTCCGTGGTATCATGTGACAAATTTGAGCATTTTCATTGGTCGCAGACACAAGATATTTATAGAAGACCTGCGTTAGGTCACTGGAAGGAGTTTCAGTAAATATCTATTTTTGTCAAATTTTGTAGATGGTTAGCGTCGGACAGCGACGATATGAATTCCTCAACAGGTCAGAATTTCCTCTCCCTTTTTTTTGTTATTCATCTTCACCACAAGACCTGACAGTCACCTTCTCCAACCACTACTGGTTGGAAGGGTTTCATCCGACCAAAATTTGCATTTGTGACAGTTACCGTATTTTTTGGATTATTTGTGTATAAGGCGAATAGGGCAATTTTCAAGAAAAATCTGAAAAAATTTAAAGTAAAAGGTGCCCTTGTTTATAAGGCCTCGCAAAAGAAAGTCGAAGTTTGAAGCCCGTACACGTCCTGTAAACGCTTACCGACCACCATTATTGCTGTCATAAACGAGAGTTGGCTCCCTTCTCAAATAATCGAACTTCCGTTTTTGCGACTTCCGGTTGTTGTGTTTGACTTTTCTTCGGCGAAAACTGGTAGAATTATGGCATTTTAAGCTCTACAACGATGCTTTTAACATCCAATGAAGGGTTGTGGCATCTGTTGGACGGTATCTCGGATGATAACAGGGATTTTGAAGCATTTTAACGTGAGTATTCGTCGTATCGGCGACTCGTTACCACTTTCAGATGTCTATGACTCACAGTAGACTGTACTGAGTATGGCAATCATTGCCTCTCTTCTCATGATTTTGTTCACTAATAAGGGCGCCCTCAGTTTATTAGGCGCATAGGTCCCTGCGCCGCACTGTCCATTTTACGACCCCATGTGGACTGAGACCTTAGCACTGCCAGTCATTGATCGCAAGAGAGAGAGAGAGAGAGAGAGAGAGAGTCGCATAGGTTGAAATTGGAGAAAACAATATCGCCTGATAGTCTGAAAATTACGGTACTACTCACTCTTGTCAGAAGAAAGGAAAACTGTGAAAAGCTCACAACCATTTTCATCCGACTTGGTTGGATAGTGCGAGGCAGCTTTTAGGCAAGACCCACCCCCCATCTCTCTCCCCAAATAGTTCCCCCACCATCTGGAAGTTGTAACTTCAGCGACTCTACTTCTGTCACCTCTCTTTGACTCTGCCTTTTGGTCCCCGTGGGGGAGGTACCGGGGTCAAATTCTTTCATAAACAAATAGTTCCCACTGCCTTCTGGAAGTTCTGTGCTTGCCACTTCCTCTAATCTCACACTCTCTTCGACTCTGCCTTTTTCCATTTGCTTTCTATCATCTACTATCTTTCTGACCATTATTGGCCCATTCTCCTGCCTTTAAAAAAAAAAAAATCTTCCAAATAATTTTTCTCCTTTGCGCTCCTCCGAAATCGGAACGTGTCGGCTCTACGCAGCGGGGAGACAAAACCGGACACATATGTACCTTACCCATTATGGCCATATGGTCTGGGAACACAGAAGAAGAAGAAGGACTTCTACCTTTTCCAGAAGTGTGTAGGCTTACCTCCAGAGTGTCCTCTTAGTGTGGCCACAGAGCGCCAGTGTTCCATGATTGTGACGTTGGAACCAAACGACTTGCCACTGCCAAAACCACTGAAAACCATTGACAGTATCTTTACAATCACAGACCTGTTTACCCCTATTTTTGCAAATTTGTAATTTCTGAAACAAAAAATAGTAGTTTTGAAAAAAAAAACAAAAATGTAATCCAACGTGCGGACGATTCTTTTTCTTCACAAAACCTGATTAACAAGAAAACTATTTGTAATTACACAATTATATGCAAGCAATAGTGCACTGGGAGACCTTTAAAAATTTTTAAAACCATGTATTTGCCTTTTCTTTGGTGTCTTTCCATCAGATTTTGGATCATTTGACCTAGAACTCTCACCACGTGGTCGCTTTGACGCCATCTTGAAACAGAATTAAAAGAAATTGACGCGCGTTGTATGCTGGGAACCGGAATTACTTTTCACCGCATTGTTTCAAAAGCATCGCTGCCCAACAACGCAACTGTAATGTGTGTGGGGTTTTTCAGGAATCATTTTTTTCATTTTTTTTTCGTCACCATAATTATAATTTGACCTTCCGTTTCGTAAAAATTACGTCAAAATCATAAAGGTAAACAGGTCCTGCCATCATCTACCATTAGCCACCACAATACGCATCATTATCATCATCATAAGGTATATGCCAACCCTCATTATTATCATCATCATCATCAAACTTGGGGGGGGATCAAAAAGCATGAAAAAGTTCCACGACAGTGTTGCTTGGAACCAAACGACTTGCCCACTGACAAAACCACTGTATGACATAAATCATCATCATCATTAGGGTGTAAGAGTGGCACAGAGGTACACGCGTGTTCGCCTTGTGTCAAGTAAACCTGAGTTCAAACCTGGGTACAAGGGGATTTTCCCTCTCTTCACCTATTACAATCTAGGCCTTACTGGTCTGAACGTGGAGTCTTTCGGATGAGACGATAAACCGAGGTCCTGTGTGCCCATGCACTTAGCACATGCTAAACCCAGTGACAACGTAAAAAGTTGTCATTTGTTGTAAAATTTACCCCCTCCCCCCCCTTTCCTTCCTCATCAGTCACCAAAAAATTAATTATTATGCAATTTTTTTTTTTTAAATTGGGTGGTGCGCCTCTGGTTTGTGGCTGCTACTGCCGCTCTCCAGGTGGGAGCAACCCGAATTTCACAGACGCCTCTGTGACTATAATTAGTAGCTAATACCTACCTAATCACTGTCATAGCATCATCTAAAATCTAAAAGTGCAAGAGCTCTCCACAATAGTGATGTCGGAACCAAACAACTGTACAAACATAAAAGAATCATCATCATCATCATCATCACTGTCATCATCATCATCATCACTGTCATCATCATCATCATCATTGTTCATCATCATCATCATCATCATCACTCATCATCATCATCATCACTGGCCATCATCATCATCATTAGCATTCATCATCATCACTGTCATCCATCATCACTGTCATCATCATCATCATCACATCATCATTGTCATCATCATCATCATTATACTGTCATCATCACTGTCATCATCATCATCATCACTGTCATCATCATCATCACTGTCATCATCATCATCATCATCATCACTGTCATCATCATCATCTGAAATATCCAAAGTACAAGAGCTCTCCACAACAATTGTGACGTTGGAACCAAAGAACTGTACAACATATTAACGAATATCAGCAGCATCATCATCATCATCATCATCTAAAAACTTCAGAGACTAACTAAAGTTTCAAGGCATGGAATAAAAGATATTTTAGCATTGAAGAAGAAGAAGAAGAAGAAGAAGAAGAAGAAGAAGAAGAAAGGCATATTATGCCAGATTTAGCAGCAGCAGAACGGATATAAACTAAATGGCAAAGTAGTTAATTGTTTCATGGGTGCTCCTGGGAAATTTCGAAAATCCTGCAAGGCAGGGTTTAGGGGCCGCCCAGGCCCCGGCAGAGTGCAGGGACAGCGCCCCTCCTGGGAGTTTCGGGAGGCATTGCCCCCTGGAAACTGAAGGAAAATAAGTTTCCAATGTAACTGACAGGCTCTCGTTGCACTTTCACTTCTGGTTAAACTTCATGAAACTCCATAACCAGCAAAATGCATCTTCTCAAATTCTCATAATCCAGTGACGCTGGCTCCAGGCAATAACAAATCCTGAACTGCAGGACATCCTCAAAGCAGGAGCATCCATGTTGTTTTATAATCCCACAGAAAAAAAAGGGAATCAAAACGCACGTACCGACTTGTCTGCCAAATCATTACGAGTTTGTCGTCTCCCCCTGAGGCCAGGAACTTCCCGTTTTCTGACCACCGGACACAGTTGACACAACCTGGAAACACACACACAAACGGTTTAGATGAATTCCAAGCCAATTTGAAAGAACAAATAATCTTGCCCACTCCAATCCATATTTTTTGTTATTACACCACCACTGCCAACTGAAATTTGAACACCACCGGAACCCCTCTTTTTCAGTCTTTTTTTTTTTTCAAAAGGAGCCAGAATGGTCAGCTCATTGACCGTGGGCCCTCAAGCATAGAAGAAGAAATGATTTACTATTAACCCCTCGCCAGCCCCGTCCCATGTCTATTGCGGGATGTGTGATGTCAATGATGATGTTATAACTTTTGATGTCATAGCCCTGGAATGATGATTTTTTGGTTTAGACAAGTCAGGAAAGATATATATCTCTGGACCATTTTCTCAGATTGAGTCTAACAGGTCTCTTTTGTTGTTGTTGTTGTCTTACCCTGGCTTAAAAGACTCCAGGGATCATCCCAACAGCCAAACCACTTGAACACTATGGTACAAATGCACCAGCTAGGGATGAGAACATTACGTGTGACCGTTTTTGATTACCCCGCCATGCGTGTGCAGCCACACTCCGACTTTGGAGGAAGGAAGGTCTTTTAAATTTTATAATAAGAAAATCGATGGATCTGTTTTCCTCTGGCAGTGAAGGGGTTAATTAACACTGTTCAACATCTTCTCAAAGGCAGAAGATACAGCAGATTAACGCTTCTCATTTTCTATTGAAATGGGTGTTTTTTTATGAAGACAGACAGGGACTGAGGGAGGTTCATTTGTGTCAGTTTATGGCAAAGGAAATTAATTGGGTGGCGCTGTGCTTGCCGCGACACGCTCTCCAGGTGAGAGCAGCCTGAATTTCTCAGAGATTTAAGCCTCTGTGACTAGAATATATATACCAAATAGGATAATAGTAACCATAATACAAAAGTTACACATTTGAAGCAAATTGAAATTCATGATGCTGAAGTTCTTCAGTTGCTCAAAACCAACCAAACTTTGACATTTTTTAAAATATATTTTTTTAACCCTTTCATCGCCACTGTCGCCTCTTGGCACCACAATGATTTAACACCCATGTCACTAAAAGGCATCAAATGAGGGTCTGGTATCCAATGACCTTATGTTCTTAATTTTGGGAGGTAAGGATAGGCCCTATTTTATGCATGTCAAAGAGGAATCCCCAATATTGCAGACAAAATCTTTTCTCTACCCGGGTAAGTTTAATGGTAAATTTTGGCTGAAAAATGGCTGGAGTTGAAAGGGTTAAAGGAAAAAAAGAAGTGACTATTTTTGTCAATGTTTAAAAAGGCTAAATTATCAGCTTTTACGCCTTGGCATGAGGCTGTGTCACTGTCAGACCAGTTAACATAAGCTAGAACACCAAGGCTACATCAAAATGTTGACATTATGTTCTGCATGGTTGTGCGGGGATTGTCTTAAGCCATGACAAGCTCCTAGCATAACATAATCAGTCCAAAATCCTCCAAAGTCGGAGTGTGGCTGTCCACGTGGCGGGGTAATCAAAAACGGTCACACACGTAATGTTCTCACCCCTAGCTGGTGCATTTGTACCATAGTGTTCAAGTGCTTCAGCTGTTGGGATGATCCCTCAAGTCTTTAACCCCTTGACTGCCAGAGAAAATTAAAGAAAAAAATCATTGGGCAAATCATGACATAAAAAAAGACAACTGATAGTGATAGAGCCAATCTGAGAAAATGGTCTGGGGGTATTACTCTCTTGATTATGTTAGAGCAAAAGCCAGCATATCAGGGTTATTCCTCTTCATCTGATGGCATAATCAGTGATGTCATCAGGTCAGTACGTAATACGTTGGTGGCAGTCAAGGGGTTAACTTAAGCCAGGGTAAGACAACAACATTAGGGTTTTTTTCAAATAAAAAAACCAACTTACCCAAATGACTATCCATCTGGCAAAGAACCTTGGGAACTGTGTCGTCGGCCTCCTCTTTCTCATCGCGAATCGGAGCCATGTTCCAAATCACCACCTTACCACTGTCACCTGCAAAAGAAATCAAATCAAATCAATACGCCTATTCAGTTATTGTCCTTTCGAAGGAAATATATATATATTGTGCAGCAATAAAATTAAAAACAAATTAAGTAAAAATTAACACAAGAGACGTGCTTGATTCAATAAGTAACTATGTCACCTGCAAAAGAAGTCAAATCAAATCAATACGCTTATTGTCCTTTTGAAGGAAAGATATATTGTGCAACAATAAAATTATAAACAAATTAAGACAAGAGATGTGCTTGAGTCCATAACTATGAATGATCGATAACATCTATCGATAATCTGTCACCATACGTACATGAATGCATACATGCTTACACATACTGAAAACACGTTACTAGCTAAAATGGAGATCATCTCGAAGCGCAAATCACATTTGTTCTTGGAGACCATGTGATCGAATCGCATCATACAGTCGTGCGATTTCAGTGGACGTGTGGCAGGCCCTTTACCCTCACACACAAGAAAGAACTTCCTGGCAAAAATGTAGATCTTATTCTAGACACATTACTTTTTTGTTACCCTTTATAACAAAAAAAATTTTAAAAGGTGTTTTACTTTTAAAATGGCCATACAATATTTACATACCTTCCCCCTGCCCTCCGGTAGCTGCCCTGGATCCATCTGGATGAAGGTCGATGGAAAACATTGGCTTGCCTGCGGGAAAAAACACAGGTTCACGAGACTGGAGGGAAAATGTTAAATGTTCCTGTCTGTCACTGTCTCTCGCTCTCTCTTTCTGTGTGTGTCACTGTGTGTGTGTGTGTGTGTGTGTGTGTGTGTGTGTGTATGACGAGAAACTAACCGCAGTCTCAACGCCAATTTTCATTGGACGATATTAATCAAGACTTAGTGTTACTGACAGTTTAGTCACATTTTGATTTCGGACTGGAACGTGGGAGTCAAACTTTGTTACAAGTTACGAACACTTTTCGTTTCTTTTCAGTTGCTTCTTTCATTTTGTTTTATTTTTCTTCCTGCTGCTCCACAACCATGCTGTATAATTATCCAGTTGGATAGCTCAGCATTACTAGTCAGATTCAGATTCAGATACGAAGTTAGCCTAGGCCTATCGTCCAATGAAAATTGGCATTGAGACTGCGGCTAGCTTCTCGTGTATGTATGTGGCATGTGAAGCACAAAATATAAAACCAAATTAAAACAGTATTGCTCAATTAGGGGATTTCTCTTTCTAGTGAAATGGATGGACTGGCACTTGTCAGGATGGAAGACATGTACTATTTTGTCTCCCAGTCACCGAGCTTCTTGAGATCTTGTTGGAGAGCCTGTTGATCTGACGAGGCTGTGACTGTCTTGTGGCACATAGTGTCGTCTGTAAACAGACGTAAGGTCTTTGGGTAAGTCATTAATGTACAGGAGAAACAAGGTGGGGCCGAGGACGGAACCTTGGGGGACACCCGACTCAACTGACACAAATTCTGACTTAGCTCCTTCGACAACAACAGCCTGTCTGCGGTCTGCCAGGAAGTTCTGTATCCTTTTGTTGACTTGGCCTGTGATGCCATAATCCTAGTGGCTCAACTTGTGGACCATTCCGACCAGTAGAGAATGGGACACCTTCTTCTTCCGATTGGGGATGGTTATCCTGCCCCACGCCCAAAGATTCCCATCAAGCTAGGCGTTTTCCTTTTGTCTGTCCTCTCTTCTCTTTCTTTAATCTTCGGCCTCCTGGCCCTTTCTTCCGGCATATGTGGATGAACCTCCCCGGTTCCGTGGCATAATAATCAGTGTGTTGATTGTGGCTACGTACTGCGAAGAAGAAGGTCTTCTACTCTACTGGTCCTACTGAACTAGGGGCCTATAATGTAGGAACGACGGAATTAGGTCAAACTGCAGCGATTTTTCTTGTCAAAATCCTGAACCCCGATTTTGTCCATGTGCCAAACGGTCACTTCCTTTGCTTGTTTTTATTGATGGTTATTCTTGGCGCTGACCATCCGAGTTTTTTTCTTTGTGGAAGCAGATACCTACCCGGTCATTCGGGAACGATCTATTTTTACGCGAAGACGGCCGATCGCGAGAGACAAGCGATCCAATATTTGGGTCCAGTTCATTTGTTTACCATTTCTCAACGGTAACTACTTGCTTTTTTTAAACAAATAGTTAGTTACATTTAATTATTTTTCTACAAGTACACCAAATTTGGTGCATCTAGAATAATGCTCAATGCTGCTCAAGGTCTCCACAAGTCGGGAGGTGTTACGTCGAAGCCTGTCTGACATGTTGTTTTCTGCCATGTTCATGTTGATGTTACGATCTTGTGAGTCGCACAAAAAGCTTAGGCCTAACCTGTCTAATGTTTGGGGTTGATCGATGTTGCCCCTTTGAATAAGCTTTATTTTGGCACCAATGTTTTGTTTATTGGTAAAAAAAAAAAAAGTTATGGCTGTTTTATTCATCCAAACCTTGATACGGTAAGGGCCGGTAACCTTGATCAACTTTTTCTTAATATAGCTCATGTTAAAAAAGCTATCATTTTAAAATGTCGTAACTTTCTCAATTTTCGACCGATTTTGATAATTTGGGTATCATTTTAAAGGTCTTGTCAGGCTCTTCCCAATAACATAAATTTCACTAGGATTTAAAAAATTTTTATAACCATCCTACTAGTGGCTCAATTAGTGGACCACTCCGACAAGTTGAGAATGGGACACCTTCTTCTTCCGATTGGAGATGGTTATCCTGCCCCATGCCCAAAGATTCCCATCAAGCTAGGCGTTTTCCTTTTGTCCGTCAGGACTTTCTTAATCTTCGGCCTCCTGGCCCTTTCTTCCTACATGTGGATGAACCTCCCCGGTTCCGTGGCATAATAATCAGTGTGTTGATTGTGGCTACGTACTGCGAAGAAGAAGGTCTTCTAGTTCTACTCTACTGCCAGTACTGGTAGGAACGACGGAATTAGGTCAAGCCGCAGCGATTTTTCTCGTTGAAAATCCGAACCGCGATTTTGGCTATGTGCCAAACGGTCACTTCCTTTGCTTGTTTTTATTGGTGGTTATTCTTGGCGCTGACCATCCGAGTTTCTTTCTTTCGGGAAGCAGACACCTACTCGGTCATTCGGGAACGATCTTTTTTTACGCTAAGGCGGCCGATCGCGAGAGACAAGCGATCCAATATTTGGGTCCAATTCATTCGTTTATCATTTCTGAACGGTAATTACATAATTCTTTAAAACAAATGCGCAGTTACATTTAATTATTTTTCTACAAGTACACCAAATTTGGTGCATCTAGAATAAATCTCAATGCTGCTCAAGGTCTCCACAAGTCGGGAGGTGTTACGTCGAAGACTGTCTGACATGTTTTCTGTCACGCGCATGTTGATGTTGCGAGCTTGTGAGTCGCACAAAAAGCTTAGGCCTAATCTGTCTAATGTTTGGGGTTGATGTTGCCCCTTTGAATAAGCTTTATTTTGGTACCAATGTTTTGTTTATTGGTAAAAAAAAGAAAAAAAGTTATGGCTGTTTTATTCATCCAAACCTTGATACGGTAAGGGCCGGTAACCTTGATCAACTTTTTCTTATAATTATAGCTCATGTAAAAAAAGCTAACATTTTAAAACGTCGTAACTTTCTCAATTTTCGACCGATTTTTGATAATTTGGGTATCATTTTAAAGGTCTTGTCGGGCTCTTTCCAATGACATACATTTCATTAGGATTTGACAAAAAGTAAATATTTTTTTTTAATTTTATAACCACCCTACTGGCAGTACTGGTCCTAGTCCTACTGAACTAGGCTACGTCGGGCCTATAAGTATAATGGCTATATCTAAATTTTACCCCAGAGAGCAAAGTGTGTTAGTAAATTGGCATAACCGTCACCCTCCTCTCCGTCCACAATCAACAACGGCAACAGAAACCCAAAATGTAAAACGAATAACAGAACACCTAAACACATTTTTACGTTCAGTCTCTGAATCTGCACTTGACTTAGTCACTTACCATCGTGGCAGACCCAATCTGGCTTCAAAAGCCTCATGATGACATCGAATGTGCTTCCTAATGGGTCCTTCAACGTGCAAAATGATGATCTAATGTAGTGCTATAACATCGTCATCGACCGATTTTCGTTCGAACTCAACTGAAGAATTTTTGTCGTCGCAAACTGACAACAAACACACAAAAGCAACTCAAAGCGGCGGAAGTGCACAATCAATGAAGAAAAGCGCGCACGAGCCTCGGTCAGAGATGGCAGTAGTTCAAAGTTGAAGGTAAGGTCAGTAAACTTTAACCTTGGCAGTTTCCAGTTGTTTCCCTTTGTCCGTCTGGTTGACCAAAGACAGTCTGTTGTTGTTGTGTGTGTGTGTGTGTGTGTGTGTGTGTGTTTTCACACCGCCAAAGTCGCATTTTAGCACCACAGTGATTTAACACCTAAGTCACTAAAAGGCATCAAATTGGGGTCCATTATCCAAAGACCCTCTAAAAGAATGTAAAAACATGTCATATATTGAAAGGCTAAGAATCCTAAACTTACACTCTAGGAGGTTGAGAGGCAGCCAGCTTATACAAACTTATAAGATCTTCCATGGTATTGATGACATCAATTTTGAAACTTTCTTTTCTGTTCCACAATTTAACATCACGAGAAAGTCAGAAGGCAAAATCTTTATTATATATTGTCAAAGTAATAGAAGACAATTTTCATTTTCTTATAGAGTTGCTGTTCATTGGAATGAACTAAGTACTAACATCAAGTTTGCAACTAATATTAACACCTTTAAAAATCTTCTGGATTCCAGTCAGAAATTTCAGAGTCTTTTTAATGATTTTGACTGATTGTCTTTCAAAAACTTGCTCAGACCCAAAATAATTTTGGTCATTGCCAAAGAGGGGACGTTATATAGGCCGCGAGGCCTAGGCTTGAGAGCCTGTCCCTACTACTACTACTACTACTACTACTACTACTACTACTACTACTGAGGCTATTAGTATAGTATAGTATCTGATCTTCTTCATCTCTATGTCCCAGCTCGCCAACTACGTTCGTCTTCTGATTCTCGTCTCCTTTCCATTCCCCTCATCCGTCTCAAATCTGCAGGCCAACGTTCTTTTTCTTGTCAAGCACCATCTCTGTGGAATTCTCTGCCTTCTCCTCTCCGACACTCCAACTCAGTCTCCTCATTCAAAACCTCTCTTAAAACCCATCTTTTTCCTGCTGCGCCCTAAATATTTGATCAGTTGTCTATCGTTGTGTGCACGTGAGGGAAGATTGAATAAGAGGTTTGTGCTGTGTTTTGTGGTGCGTGTGTGTGAGTATGTGTGTGTGTGTGTGTGTGTGTGTGTGTGTGTGTGTGTGTGTGTGTGTGTGTGTGTGTATGTGTGTGTGTGTGTGTGTGTGTTGTGTGTGTGTGTGAGCATGCATGTGTGCAT
The DNA here is from genome assembly GCA_017654935.2 of Phymorhynchus buccinoides. NCBI lineage: Eukaryota > Metazoa > Mollusca > Gastropoda > Neogastropoda > Raphitomidae > Phymorhynchus > Phymorhynchus buccinoides. Next base: position 8,087,004 of record CM065702.1, read on the forward strand.
ACATGTGTGCTTGTGTGTGTTTTGGTTTTGTGGGTTGTGTGTGCACGCATGTGTGTGTGTGTGTGTGTGTGTGTGTGTGTGTGTGTGTGTGTGTGTGTGTGTGTGTGTGTGTGTGTGTGTGTGTGTGTGTTGTGTGTGTGTGAGCATGCATGTGTGCATACATGTGTGCTTGTGTGTGTTTTGGTTTTGTGGGTTGTGTGTGCACGCATGTGTGTGTGTGTGTGTGTGTGTGTGTGTGTGTGTGTGTGTGTGTGTGTGTGTGTGTGTGTGTGTGTGTGTCTATGTTTTGTGTGCGTGTCTGTGTGTCTGTCTGCGTGCGTACGTTTTCGTGTGAGGGTGTTTGTGTATGTGTGTTGGTGTATGTGGTCAGTTCATGCGGCTCGGTTGCTGTGGCTTACCGAATGGGGTATGAACGAGTTGGCGTCGATAAATATGTGTGTGTGTGTGTGTGTGTGTGTGTGTGTGTGTGCGTGTGTGCGCGTGTGCGTGTGTGTGTACAGATTAGGCGGTTCCGCCTTTGCGGATCTGTGTCGATCCTCTGTCTCCATCACAGTGAATCACTTTTTAAAACTTAACAGGTCTTTTGACCTGTACTACACTAAAAACTTTTCTATGCTAATGATCTGATCTTTTGATCAGATTCTGGTGGGAG